>CAKNYM010048907.1:238639-253193 GCA_932195095.1 Andricus curvator
CCCTAGTCGGTAATCGGTAATATATATGGCGATTTCTGCACGGGATGCAATTAAAGTCACTGGAAATGTATAGGAATGTGTCCTAAAGTTACAAGACTAGTCACATAAAACCCTATACTCAAGATTAATAGACCTTTAAATCGTTTTTTGATTCCCGGAAATTGTTCTCAATTCCTTAAAATCCCTCAAAATCTCTAAAGAATGGTTGAAATTCAGTAAAATCTCTTGAAATCTGTTTAAAATCCTTGAGGTCCCTAAAACTTGGACAATCTATTGAAAAAAACTTTCGAAAAACGTTTTAAATCATTTGAAATTTATGGAACCTCCCTTAATCCTTTGAATCGTTTGAAATACTTTAAAACTTTCGTAATCTTTGAAATCCCTAAAAAGCTTTTTCTTCAAATTTCGTTAAAATTTTGTGATTTAAAAAAAATACTTTGTAGATAATTTCTTCAAAGTCTTGAAATCTTTTTAAATCATTTGAAATCTGTGAAACCGCTTACATCTTTTGGAATCGTTTGAAATCTCATTATTATTATTATTATTATTATACCATTAAGCCATTTCCCTTTCGGGGTAGGCGTGACTTGCTCGGTTGGAGAATAGTAGTGTGTATATGGGTATATAGGTATAAGGTAGGTAGGAAAATAGGTATGAGGTGGATAGGTATATAAGTGTTAGGTATATATATTTTAGATTGATCTGGAATTCTCGTGTTATTTATTTAAATGACACGTTTACTCCGCAACACTGCTCCGACCCAGGTTGCTGATCAATCTCTCTAGCGATCACCCCAAGTGAAGAGCCTCACAAAATTGTTATGTATGGTTCTCCACTTGGGCCCATTAGTATCCAAGATCTTTGTTTCAGGCGTCATTCATTCTACTGTCACTCTGTTTACAAACTATTTGTCGCCACACTTTTCTGTCCTGGCATACTACTCTAGCTTCCTTCACGTCCATGCATTTTTTCATGCAAGCTCTTGTGTTCCTATGGCTTCTTATGTCTCTACGGATTAATGTCTCATTTACAGATTCTAACCATTCTTTTGGCGGTCTACCTCTGGGCATTATGCCATTTACTTTACCTTTATACACTTGTTTGGTCAGTCGTTCATCTTTCATTCTTTCAAGATGTCCGAACCATCTTAACTGATTTCTTTCCCATGTGTCAATTATTGTCTCTTTTGCACCACATTCTTTGAGGATTGTCTCGTTTCGGACTTTGTCCATTAGTGTTTTCCCGCATATTATGCGCAGAGGTTTCATGCCGATCGCGTTAATTTTACTCCTGTCCTTTTCTTGACAGGTCCATGTCTCGCTACCGTATAGTACAGTCGGTACGAATATAGAATTGTGTATGGCCATTTTAGCTTTTTTTGATATGTTTTTATTTGTTAGGATGGACCCTGCTCTACCGATAACCTGTTTACCCTTATTTATGCGCCTATCTAACTCCCCATCTATTTTTCCGTCGCTAGTGAATAGACTACCTAGATATACGTACTTGTCAACTTGTTCTAATCTCTCATCATTTAGGACAATGTTGCACATTGTTTTCTCACTCTTTCCCTCAAACACCATGATTTTTGTTTTATTTACGTTAATTTTGAGTCCCATGTCCTTCATGCTTGTATGAAGTTTATTCAACATTCTTTGCAAGTCCTCGACTGATTCTGCCATAACAATCTTGTCATCTGCGAAAGCTAACCCACGTACCTTAACTGTTTGGAGATCTACACCTTCTTCGTCGAAGAGTGCAGTTCTTAGACACTTATCCATGAATATGATAAATAGCCACGAGGACATAACGCATCCTTGTTTCACGCCTTGCGTAATATCGAACCAGTCACTCAGTTTCCCGTTTACCCTTACGCTCGCTTTACTGCCTGTATATATTGTTTTTATTGCTTGCAGGAGCCCTCCATTTACTCCGTATTCTTTAAGAACTTCCCAAAGTTTACTTCTATTTACCGTGTCAAATGCTTTTTCTAGGTCAATAAATGCACAGAAAACTTTCTTTCCTACTCTCAAGCTTTTTTCTGTGATCTGTCTTAGGCTAAATATCTGATCTGTACATGATCTTCCTGGCATAAATCCACTTTGGACTTCCCATATTTTTTCTTCTGTGATTTCCATTACCCTACGAATAAGTATTTTTGAGTATATTTTACTTACGGTACTTAGTAGGCTGATACCTCTGTAATTACTGCAGTTGTTTTTATCTCCCTTTCTTTTGTATATTGGTACGATAATCGCTTTTTTCCAATCGTCTGGGACTTTCCCCGTCTCGATACATAAATTTATTAATTCGCACAACCTGTGAGGTATGTACTCGCCACCGTATTTGAGCATTTCAGCACTAATACTGTCTATGCCAGCAGCCTTACCGTTTTTCAAGTTCTTAATTATGTCTCGGACCTCAGTGACACAGACTTTTTCAATTGGGTTTTCTAATGCATTATGTTCTATGTCGCAGTTTTGTTGTCCTATATCTTCACCTCCTAATAGTTCTTTAAAAGAGTCTTTTAAAGCGTCTACTATCCCGTCTATATCATATAGCATTTCACCTTTGCTGTTTCTCATGCTAACAAACTCTGTACTTTTACTTTCCTTCAACTGTTTATATAGTAGTTTCATTATTCCTCCAAAGCCGTTTCGTATTTTGTTCTCTTCTTCTGTTCTGATTTTTTCTTTACTCTCCTTGACTAGTCGTTTCATTTTCCTCTTTTTGTCTTTGTAATCATTTTTGAGTCTATTTCTCTCCTCATCGCTAAGACCTGTCATGTTTAATGTTTTCTTGTGCGCTTTTTTCTTTTCTCGCTGGGCTGCTTGAATTTCATCATTCCACCATGCATCACCAGACTTTCTTCCTACCACTGCCGTACCACACACTTCAATTGCAGTTTTAACATACATCTTTTGGAATCGTTTGAAATCTCATTAATACTAAAAATAATTGATACATTGTTAATATATTGAGTGAAAAATATAAAATCTTACGTAAGAACGAGTGGGGGGAAGGGAACAAAAATCTTACGAATTTTACGGTCTCAAATTTAAAAAATCATCCTTACGTGATCAATATACTTTCCCTGATGGACTTTTTGAATGCATACGGTTACATATTTGGTAAAATTGCGAAACTTGAAATTCGTTCGTTGGTTCTGCGAACTTTTCGGTATAAGAAGAATGAAAATAGAACCGAAAGCTTCTACGATGACCATTATTCGGGATTAGTCTGCTATACAGAAATACCACCCATCCGCTCAGTGGATAATAAAATCAATCTGTCGCTGGGATGCTGTGTAGAGGTGTTATTTTAAGCTAACCTAGCAAGAGGAGCGAAGGTCGTCGCTGATTAGCTCAGGTTACACTGGATCGCGAAAGGACTGCTGAAGGGTCCTGTAAGAGGTAATCGTAGTTTGTTCTCCGAGGGTTGAATTTTGATCCTCGGAACTTTTGTCGCGGCACGCACTACATTCTCATTCCTTCAGACAGCTTAGGATTACGTCGTAATTAGAACTACCTGATTAATCGTTATTTAGTTTTCAAAACTTTTTAAAGCTGCTTGCAAGTTCAGAAGAGAAAATTGATCTGAAGTGAAAAAAACTGAAGTCCAATAACGATGACTTCCCAATAAATTTCAAAAATATAAAATTACACACTTTTCAGAAGGAATGAGAGACAAGAAGTTGACAACTTGGCCGATCGAGTGTACTTCTGAATTCGTAGATACTTCAGGAAGTTTCAATGATTTCAGAAGATTTCAAGAAAATTCCAGAGATTTCAAGTGATCTCAAGTGACTTCATGTGATTTCATGTGACTTAATATGTGCATTCATATTATTCCATGTGATTTCAGAAGAATTCGAATGACTTCTCATAAATTAAAGTGATTGTATGTGACTCCAAATATTTCAAAGGATTTCACTAAATTTAGGAGACTTCAATAATTTTAAGAAGTTTCTATTTGCCTTACTGCTCACTAGGGTGGGTCGACAAATAGTATCTTTCGATACGAGAGGCCAAATAGACAGCTTGCTCACTGCGAGTGTGAAGGTACACTACCGTCGGAAATTGTCGGTACGATCACCGACAGTATGTACTATTAAAAATCACTGCTGACTTTGAAAGGTGCTTACTCGTTCAAAAATGGAGCGAGAAACTTTTTTAAAAAGCCGTTAAAAATCTTAGTCAATGACGCGTCAATTAAGCCCAAACAGAGATATTTTTGACCTTTTGGAGAGAATATACTAGGTGAGAAGTTTAGAAAAAAATTCAAAAATTTCTCGAATTTTGAACCTCGTAGCAAAATTCGTACACTTAGTCTTTGAAGTCTTATCTTTAATTTAAGCTAATAAAACCTACAAAATCTTCACGGGTTCTCGAGATACGACTAAAAGTGTCCAAGCCTCAAATGTCAAGTTTCAGTCGGCGATTACTGCTATCGACCGCGAGAGCGGTGGTCTCCTAGAATTGCTCAGATTTTGTTTCTTAACTTCTACTCGTGCTGTGACTTAGGATATTCAAGGAAAAAACTAACATATACAGGACGTAATCTGTGAAATCTCATCTATAATTTGAGCTAATAAAAATTCAAAAATATTCAGGGGTTCCCAAGATATGAGAATAAATGTCCAAGCGTGTCTGCGTCGAGTCTCAGTCGGCGAGCACAGCAAACGACCAGAATCGCTGCTAAAGCGACTGAAATTCAGCGCAGACACGCTTCGACACTTTTAGTTGTATCTCGAGAACCCGTAAATTTGTCAAAAGTTTTATTGGCTTGAATTGAAGATAAGACTTCAAAGACTCATTGGTATGAATTTGAGATTTTTGCTACAACTTTCCGAGGTCATGCCGCAAGTTGAAGTCGAGGTACAAAATTCGGGAAATTCTTAAATTTTTTCCTAAACTTCTCACGCAGTATGTTCTCTCCGAAAGCTGAAAAATATATCTATTAGAGCTCAATTGACGCCTAATTTAATAAGCTTTTCAAAGGTTTTGTAAAGAAGTTTCTCGTTCCATTTTTGAACGAGTAATCACGTTTCAAAGTCAGCAGTGGTTTTTAATAGTACTTTCGCTGATCGTACAGACAATTTCCGACGGTAGTGTACAACACTCACCCTTCGGCTCTGCTTCGCCTCGCCATCGAGTTCGTCCTGGGCCTTCACACTCGCAGTGAGCAACCGCCCGTAAGGCCTCGTGTATCAAATAATATTTTTGTTCATAAATTACAATGCAAAACCTGAGATTGCCTACCGTTTACAGACATCGAATATAACCTCACTGACCCAACACGATGTGAATATAGTAGAAAATTCGTCTGTTTTTTTTTCTTCGAAAATTAATGTTAATTCAGAATGTAACGATTCCATTTTCAGTGGAAAATTGAGATTTTTTATTTGTAAATTCAATTACCTAATTGAAGGTTAAAGTGCTTTGTTAAAAATACATACTTTGGGTTAATTATTTATAATTTTAGTTGAAAATTCAACTTCTTGGTTGAAAATTCTTGTTGTTTGGTAGAAAATTAATTTTCTTAGTTAAAAGTGATTATTTGTTTGGTGAAAATTCAACTACTTGTTGAATGTTTAACTAATTAGTTAAACATTTTTTTTTTTTGTTGAAGATTCATAATTTTAGTTAAAAACTCATCTCTATCGTTGAAAATTTAACTATTTGGTTGAAAATTCGTTGTTTTTTTTCTGTTGAAGATTTTTTTTTACTGGAAATTCAACTATTCTGTTTTTGAACGATAATTGATCTTTTTTAGTTTTGAAAATTCTACTATTAAATTTTTTGTTGAAAATTAATCTTTCTTTATTGAAAATTTTACTACTTGATGAACATCCATAATTCTAGTTGAAAAGTCATATTTTTTGTTCATAATTTAACTATATTGATGAAAATTAATCTCATTAATTGAAAATTTAAATATTCTATTTTTGGCTGCAAATTGACCTTTGTTAGTTGAAAATTAAACAGATTGGATCATTTAGAATGACTGACTTCATCAGTGAATAAAATTGACTGATTTGAAAGTTCACGTTTGACTGATGTCAGTCATCAAATCTGCATTTTTTGAATCAGTTAAAATTTACTTCGAATCAGTCATTTTTGACTGATTCAAATTTAGAGTGTACTTTTCACTCCTGATCTTTTAGATAAAATCTTGAACCTTTGCCCTCTGACTTAACTGTGAGCCCTAAACATATCATCTCTGACTTATGATCTTTGCTTCCCGACCCATGAGTTATATCAAGGCATCTGGTATTATGGGACCGAATTAATCCTCAGACGCAAAGTTTTTTAAGAGAAAGATTCATCTAGGGGTCCTTATTGACTGTTTAAAATCTCTCGGCTGGATCGATTGCTGAACCCGGTTTTTTTCAAATAGTTTCAAAAGTCGTGTTTCCGTCTGCAGAACATTCCCATTCCATTGTAGAGAATTTTCCAACAGGAAAAAGAATGTAGATACAAATCTTGGAAATGCTAGAAAATAAGAACCTTTTATCTTCAATAAGTTCCAAATTCTCGTAATTTGAAAAAACATGGTTGTTTTCGATTTTCAGCAAAAAAGCACTACCTTTCAAAAAACACTGTGTACCTTTGAAACCATCAACTTTATGAGAAAGCGTGCCACAGCTGAGTAAATGTAGACTCAATTTGCAGTAATTCTAAAAAAAATGTCTTATCTTCAATAAGTCATGAGTTAGAACTTCTCAAATTTGAATTTTTCCGCCTCTTTTTAGGGACAAAAAAAAGAGTTTCGTATTGCAATATAAATCGTTCCACGTTCAGTCTACATCTATCAACAATGAGAAACATATTGCATAGTTTATATAGATTACAATCACTTTTCTATCACAGAAGTACTAAAAAACGGCCAAAGGTACTAAAAACAGACGATGAAAAGATTTTGTTAGAAAAAATTATTGATTAATTAATGAAACAAAAAACATAATATTAAAAATTTTAAATAAAATTAAGTGACCATTCTGTCATAAAAGTACTCGAAGACGACTAAAAAGTACTTTGAAGTGTTGATGGCAAGAGTTGGTTATAAACAATTATTCAATACTAATAATAATTATTTACTTGGCACAAAAATGTTGCAATACGGCCGCAGTTCCCCTTTAGGGCACGCTTTGTGTCAGGGATTTCGCCACGGGACTCATAGGAAACAAGGGATTTTCCAAAAACATCATTTTTCCAGTTTATTGTCAAAAATGTAACAACAAAATGTTGGAATCTATTAGAGATAGAACATGGTTTTTTCATTAAGAATTACTACAAACTGAATCTACTTTTACTTAGCTGTGACATACTGTTCCATAAAGTGGATGGGTTCAAAGGTACACAGTGTTTTTTGGAAGGTAGTGATTTTTCGCTCAAAATCGAAAACAATGGTATTTTTTTAAATTAAGAGAATTGGGAACCTATTTAAGATAAAAGATTCTTATTTTTTACTTTTTTCTACGTTTTACTCTACAATAAAATGGAAAAGTTCTACCCACGAAAACACGACTTTTGGAACTATTTAAAAAAAACCGGGTTCGGTAATCGATTCAGCCGAGATATTTTAAAAACTCAATAGGGACTCTCAAACTTTTCCTCTGACCTTAATGGTTCGAAAAACTTTGAATATTCATGGTTTATCTTATAATTGATGTGAACCTTACAACATTACTATTATAACTCCAAATTCGAAAGAATAAAGTTGAAATAACTTTCTCACCAACGATTCATTATCTTTTATTTTGCTTCAAGTAGAATAGACACTTGAATTATTTAATTTTTGAATTTCACGTAACTCTTTCGTTTCATGCGCCCTTCCCTTGCCGTGATTTTAAAATGATAAATAAATAAGTGCACGCGTTCAGCAATCGTTCCCACCAGTTTTTCAATCCGAGGGGTGACACTTCACCATTCACCCTTCACTTTTAGTAGCCTCTGTTGCTTTAAAATAATTTTAAAATATCTAGCAAACACTCGACTGTCACAGGAACATATTTGAACACATTGAAGAAAAGTGAAGTATTGAAGTAAAGCTGCCGAGTATTGTATAAGGGAAAATGAAAATCGAATCAGCTGATAGCAAAAGCAGTTCGCTCTGGGAAACAATACGCGTGCTTTGTGCTGATAAATATAACGTAACAAGTTGGGTGGGATAAGGCCGTCATCCTGAAGGGATCAACGCGTCCTCGCTACCGATTCTGGCCCAGAGACTTTTCTCTCAGTAGTATACAGTATAGACTTGCGCCCCAAGAAACTCGAATGTAATAAACAGGGTAGGAAACGCTGAACGTAACCAACCATCCGTCCTTATCCATAAAGCTCCTTTCTATTGTATTTTATTTTCCGAAGAAATGGAAGTCAGGTGTTTCACGATAGATCTACTCCTAACAAGCAAACTCCAAACGTTGTTTGTTATTTCAACACTATTTTGACGCACGCAAAAGCATCATTCAACATGTTAAGAATAATGGAAAAAAGCATCACGCAGAGAACAGTTTTTTTAAATTTACATTTGAGGAGTTGGCCATTCAGCTTTTGAAATTTCAAAGGATTTTGAGTTATTGAAAAGTTTTTAAAGGATTTGAAGACATTTCGAAAAATTTCCAAATATTTTAAGAGATTTGCGAAAGATTTCAAAGTTCTTTTAGATCATTTTTACCCGTGTGGAAAAATCTTCTGGCAGTCTGATGTCGAATCTGGCCCAGAGCTGGCACTGGGAAGCCTTTCATTACGTGCAAATTTCTAAGTGTCAATCAGCCAAATTGTTTCACCATTTTCAGAAAATTGTCAGGGTGTCTGAAATTATACAAAATAAGAAATTAACAGAATTAAAATAATTCTTTTTGTTATCGTCTTGACAAACTAGTCTGGCCCAGGTCTGGCACTGATCCGCCTTCCATAGCAAAAAGAATTCTAAGTGTTAATCATCAAGAATTTCTCAGTGCATTTCAGAAAGATGTACAGGATAATTAAAACGACCAAAAAAAGTTATATTCTCCAAACAATTATTTTTCTCACTTATATCAAGTTCTTGGAATTTTTGTAATATTGATTTGGAAATTTTTTCTTTGGAATAAAAAAATTACCAGAATAATGTTACGAACCAAAAATGTTAAATAATTCACATGTACAGAATTGGGGTTCGTCTGGAGAACCAAACTGATAATCGAAATTTTTATTAGGTTATTCATTCATTTCTTATTGTGGGTAAGTTGTTTTCGGTTCTGACTGAACCTTCCTCGCTGCTTCACTTCAAAATACGATTTTCTTTTTATCTTGGGTATAGAATTTTTTTTTTTAAAAGAAGACTTTTAATATAGGTCCAACCCTACAAATAGGCTATTTATTTCCTTCAATGGTATAACTAACTGCAAATAAAGATTTTATTCTTACAGACTTTCGGGACAAGAACGGGCAAATGAATTTTATATCAATTTCGCGGAGATAGGGGATTAGAGCGCTGTTTGAATACCTTTGGTGTAATGCCTGCTTTTTCCTTCTGCCGCCCGTGAGCCATAGTTATTCCTCCTCGTGGTCCCACAGTTTTCCGTCACTGTATCTTTGACTTTAACTTTAACTTTGCTCGCCAGCGTGAGGCTTTTTAAATTTTATACGTCAGTCGTTATTTGTTATAATAACCCGCCGAACCATTGACACCACCTTCCCTTCCGCTTTCTATTTTCGTTTTACTCACTGTTACTAAATCAAGTAGAGACTAGGCTACTTTTACACTTGAATTAAAAGAGATTGAGTTTAACTTTTCTGGTCGGCGTAAGGCTTTTTGAATTTTGTACGTCATTCGTTATTTATTATGATAACACACTACTATTTTCCAACCGAGCAAGTCACGCCTACCCTGAAAGGGAAATGGCTTAATAGTATAATAATAATAAAACGCGCGCTGAACCACAAACACCACCTTTCGATTTACTCGCTGTTACTAAATCAAGTAGAGACTAGACTACTTTTCACACTTGAATTAAAAGAGATTGAGTTTAACTTCACTTTGCTAGCAAAAGATTCTATTTCTAATTGTACGTCTATCTTGTCGTTGTCACGTTTTCCGTCGCCACGAGAACGTCAGTACGAATAGCGGATTAGCCCGAAAAGGCTGAAACACGGAAGGGCAGGGAGAAAAGGCATGTTAATTGCCTTTTCATCAAACTACCTATCAAGGCAGGGTAGAATGCAGAACTGCAAGATTTGTTGGCACTCATCGTGGCTCGTCGCGTGGGTACGAATTGCATTTAAAGTGGGGTATTTTTGTTGAATAAGAGATTCTCATATGAGGTGGACGGCAAGACCGCGGGAAAAGAAAACTGATGACTATGAATTTCCAGCCTCGCCACTTCTTACGAAGCGCAGTGGCAGGAAATTACCTTTCGAAAAATTATAGTTCTCTTCAAGAAATAATTTAACTTCATTTTCGGATATCATCAATTCATATTTATATTTAAGTATAATTTTATTTGTATTCTTAGTTTCAATCATTTTTTAAAGTTCAATGCGTCAAGAAAAAGGGTTTAAGTAAGATTTTAACTAGGTTGTAATGTGGCAGAGTGGAGTTTACAGTAGGATGGGATAGTGCAAATCACCGTGCAGTCGCGTTGCAGCGTGCGAACTGCGAAGCCCATGGATGAGTCCCATCAATCTCAAGTGCATTCGTTTATCGTTTCATCCTTCTTTTCTTTTCACTCTCTCCCTCTCTCTTTTTGTTTCCTATAGCCTGTAGCACTTATTATTCTCAATATTTGGGAGGAAAATGCCACCCTCTCGTCGCTCGTAACAACTCTATCCTGGAATTTTTACACATTTGTCCACGAAAGTTAAAGGTGCCGAGAAGACGATATTTTTCTCTTATTATTAGATATACTTATTACATGTTAATTCGACCCTGGTTCTTCCTGGAGGATGTCTCCTGCCAGTGGAGGCATAGAGAACAACTTCCAACCAGTTAAAATACTCAATACTGTCCTTTAGACCTGTTTTAGAGTTCTCTTATTATCTAAATACAATAATTTGGGCGTGCACTATCACTTTCACAACTCCCCGAGGGGGTCACTTCCTTCACAGCACTGGTTCACTAGATTGAGGTTGCCTCGGTGGTACCTTCGGTGGTACCTTCGGTGTAACTTCCGGCACTTGATAGTCTGCTGGTTGACAGGAAGTCTGAGATCCAGCCTCGATATCAGCCGGAGCAGCAGCGGTTTGTCTTCTTGTACATCGAGCACAGAACAGCGTCACTACAGTTGAGCCCAATAGCATTAGATGACTCCGTATCAGAAACATGACTACTACGGAGATAATACTTCCAAGACTATGTATGTGCCTTGTGATAGGGTTTTGTGGCGTTCCATGTTTTGTTCCTGGGCTTGAATGTGAAAAACTTGCCTTTCGATGTCCAATAACGATTGGTCAGCCATTGAACATTCGTTAAGTGTGACTTTCTGCGCTCAGAGATCGCATATCTGGGACATATAATAGGTCGAGATGGGGTAAAACAAAACCCTGGAAAAATACAAGCCATTAAACATCTCCTTAAGCCGAAGAATGTGAGGGCCGCACAGTGGGCTAGAAGCCACACAAATTTGGTCAAGAGTCGATTTTTCAACTTCAACATTTCAAGAAAAGCAATTGATAAATATATTTGGCAATACCTAAACTTCATGAAAGCCAAAATAATGTACCTACAATAACCTGCACCTACAATGAAAGCAACCAATCTAGGGCAGGAGTAGGAGTCTAGTTTGGACCAGATCATTCTTCGAATATATCTCGTCCCGCCAGAGGTCGACAAACTAACAACGCAGCCGAGATGGAGGCATCATGCAAGTCTAAGGAGGCTGGAATCTAAAAAATAAAAATAAACACAGATTTCAAATTCGTCATTAACAGCGCTACCGAATGGATCCAAAAATGGGAGGCTAACGCCTCGAGAACTGCCAAAACTAAACCAGTCGAAAATCATGAGGACTTCGAGAGATTAATGCTAGCCCTCGAACCCCTGGACGCAGTGCGGACTCACGTCCTAAGTCATCAGGGAATTGAAGGAAACGAAGAAGCCGATCTAATGGCTCGAGAAGGGATAGACAAAGAATTACCCCCTTTACCACCCCAGTCACTCAGGAAACAGGCCCAAATTCCAGATATGCAACGTAGGATAGTCGACGTGCCTATATTACAAATCGATAGCGAGGCTAGTGAATCGGGAGATGAGTGAAGCTTAGAGAATGTCATTCCATCAAAAAGTGACCATAAATCTGACTTGATGTAACTGAAGGAGAATCTCTATAAATCTTTCTGCCAGTTCGATAAAACCAATTCGGATCGAGAATCAATGTCTCGGAAATTGGAATGGCATCCATGGTATGGGATCACGAAGGTATGGATAAGGGAAAGCAATTAGCATGCACCCGCGTTTCAGATGGCGAAGAGGAGCAAGAACTTCTGAAGGAATTAGAGGCCCCGGATCCATGCGATGGATACGATGGCCAACTTTTTGCAGAAAGAGTGCAAATATTCCTACAGAAATATGAAGAGAGTACTCGAGCCAGTGCAAAGCGAACTCAAAACCCTCTAGTATGTTCTGACCCCGAAAAACTGGAACTTGCATCTGATGCTAACACTAGGGAACAATCAAGAAAAACTTCGATTAAGCCTGGGCGACTGGAACTACGAAGCCCAACTGTTTTCGAACCAAGTGTCTCGAATCTGTCTTCCAGCCCTAGGATGGATGTAGTTGCCCCTTATATTGACCTTCCTGCAGAACCTGAGAACCGGCCAAAAACAGAAAGAACCATTGACGTACCGGCGTCATAATTACGCGCACTTCACGTGTGAAGATTGTGAACCAGCAAAATAAATAGCCAGACTCCTAATCGCCACCAAACGCCTTGATCTCCAAGACCTTTGGGAAAGCAAACCCGAAACAGGGCAAGACGTAGTAAAACCCTATGGACGGTACAAAAATTTTCTCGATCGTGTTTAAAAAAATCATAACGATGAGGTCAAGTGGGGCATGGTGTTTCAAGGATTACAAGGTCTTCTCTTAGCCCTCAAACGGGACATTAAGACCACTTGTCAGATTGCTAATTCCGGATATTTGTTGGGATCACTCCCTCAAAATAAAATGGCGGAAACTCTATCAAAAACATTCCGGGGTGGCGATATCGCTATCACCCTTTGCTACGGAAGAATAAAGGTTCCTCCTAGCGAACTGCGAGCCCAAATTATTTCCGAATACCAAGAGAGTTTGATAGGCGGCCATAAGGGCATAACAAAAAACCCATCACCGAATATGGGAGAGGTACGTGTTGTCAGGGCCTTGCAACGACGTCACGGAATACATTTAGTGCCCGCGCGAACCCGAGGACCCATGCTAATCACCGATACAACTACAGAACCTTTTGTCAAAGTATCCTTGGATACTGTTGGAAAACTTCCAAGCACCCCGAACGGCAATCGCCATATCATGACAATGCAGAACAATTTCACTAAGTACTGCATTGCCGTACCCCTACCCGATTCAAGATCTACCACCGTAGCCCATGTGGTAGCTACTAACCTATTCTCCCAATATAGCGCCCCAAGGTGCACCCTCACAGATAAAGGGGGGAGCTTCGATAGCAAGCTTATGGAAAAGCTCGAAGGCATTTTTAAGGTAAAACAGTTGACCACATCCGAAATCCGACCGCAAACGAATGGATCTCTAGAACGAAGCCATATCATTCTCATGGACTACATCAAGCATTATGCAAACGATATGACGATTGGGATCAATTTCTATCATTCGCCATGTTTGCGTACAAAACTTCCGTGCACGAGGTCACTAACTTTACGCCTTATGAACTGGCACTTGGGCGATTGGCCAGAGTACCAAGTTCATTCCCTCAAGGTAAGGAGGGTGAAACTTGCGGGATATACTACCGCGATTTATTCACAAGAATAACAGAGATGCAAAACTTGCCAGGTTAAAAGCTGGTTAAAGCGAAGCTACGATAGAACAATCAGTACGATAAAAAGACTCGACCTTTATATGCCCAACTAGAGGACCTAGTATTTGTGATTAAGAACGCTCGAGATGGGACATTCGATAACCGTGCTTAAGGACCTTACACAATCATAGGCTTCACAGAAAACAATAACGTAACTCTCGAATGCGAAGGTGGAAAGCGTTTTTCCAAGCATGCGGATCAACTTTTATTAAAGCATTGCTAGAGATAAAGGAAGATTATTGCCAACATGCGACGAGAAATGCTGAAATGGGAGATGCGCCCCACAGAACCAGAAGGTATGCAATAATTGGCGCTCCAACGACAAATAGTTCAAATTGGCAACAAATTTTTTATTCCAATCAAATAAAATTTCATATCCCACCTGTTGCCGAAATTCTTGAATCACGGCCTTCGGCATCTTTTCTTTTTGAGCCAAAACAATCCTGCTGAGATTCTCCGTGCAGGATATATGACGAGGTTCTCTCAGGGCACGTGGGGCGCTCCCCAAAATATCTAGTGTATAGGAAGCACCCCCCCCCC
>CAKNYM010048908.1:5774-34874 GCA_932195095.1 Andricus curvator
TCCACCAACCACCCCGGAATAGGCTGTTCCGACTTTAGATATGAGGTAAAAATTCGGGCCAGATGCTGGTGGGTTGAAGGAAACTTCTTCCACCAGAAGGTCTTGATGCCATCTGTTCCCGGAGCGGAATAGTTCTTCATGCCTCTTAATACGTTTTTCACCTCCTCGGTAGTGATAGGTGGGCATTCCTCCTCAGCTGTGATGAGGGCATTGCACAGCTCCTTGAAGCTGTTTATGTTCTTTGAGCCTTCTTTAAGTGGATGTTGGACTTCGTAGACTTCTCTCCAAAATGCTTCGACCTCCTCTGGTTTGGGCGGATGGTCGACAGTAACTGGAGGACAGTTCGCGCGTGAACTGTCGAACCTTGGCAGTGAAAGTCCTGCCAGATGTTATGTAGTCAATTACACACTGAATGCGGGACGCGTACTGTCTTGCCCAGCCTATCTTTGTGCTAAGTTGATGCATTCGTCTTTTGGTCTTATGATCAACCGTTGGTTTTGTTTTTTGAGCCAATCAGCGAGAGGTTGCCACATTGTCTATGGAGTCTGGACCCTCTGTAGACTAGAGTTCCTCTACACGGTGTGCCTCGACTGACTTCAATCCAAAAGGGCTTGCATATGCCGGGTTTTTTCTGAATATACTTCTGGGATGCCCCACGATCATTTTGAGCCCAAAAAGAAAAAAATCGCTTGTGCCCTTTTTGAGAAAACTCTTTTTTCGATTTTTTTGAAGAGGTTAATCAACATATTTTAATGAAAATAAGTTAAACGTGGAATTTCATTAGCTCAAACCATTCAGTTTGGCATCCAAAAAAGGGCTACTGGTGCTGAACATCTTACGAGAACTGAAACCCTTCAATATTTTTGAAAAATGGTGAAAAAAGTGGGAAAAAATCAGTTTTTTGTAAATTGCCTTATTCCAGTTCATCCTATGTCCCAAACACCTTAACAATAATTAAAGTTCTTGAAATTCTCTGCAAAATGAAAAGAAAAATCGAATGTTCTATTTCTAAAAGTTTGGGAGTTATCGTCCTAAGAAGTCGATTTTAAGCGAATAATTTGAATGAAAAAAAAAATATATAGTTTTGGGGAAATAACTTATTCCCTATGCATATCTGGTAAAAATTGACGAATAATTAATCAAAGAAGACTTAATTCTGAGTAGATCTAAAAAAAGCATTCATCTAGCTCTAGTAGAACTAAAATTATGGCGTTTTGAATATGACCCTTTTTTATGAAATTTTGTTTAACATCAATTTTATAAATAAAATTTCTCGTTTTTCAAAAGAACTCATTTCCTCAGCGTTTTAGGTAAAAGTTGTCAGTAAGTTATTTAAAAAAGACTTAATTTTGAGTAAATATAAAAAAAAAACAATGCTCTAGCTGTAATAGAACCAAAATTATGGCCTTCTGAATATGGCCCTTTTTTATGAAATTTTGTTCAATATCAATTTTTTAAATAAAATTCATCGTCTTCCAAAAGAACTCATTTCCCGAGAAATTCAGGAGAAAGTTGCCACCAGATAGGTTAAGGAGGACCTGATTTTTAGCAAATATAAAAAAATCATGCTCTAGTTCTAATCGCATCGAAATTATGGCCTTCTGAATAAGTTCCTTTTGTAATGAAATTATGTTAATCATAATATTTTAAACAAATTAAATACAAAATCAAAATCTTATCAATTTTAAAAGTAAAATATCTCGTTTTTAAAAATAAATAAGTTCCTGAGCATTGGACATGATGGAGTCTGTTAATTCAGATTTTAAATCCGTCTGGACAAAATATAATATCCCTAAAGAATCATCCAAACTACGCAATCAGGCTACAGCGTGCATTATGTGAATATAAGAGCCTTCACTCATTTTATGCTCAGAATCATGTTTTCATAATATCGTTAATAAAAGTTTTCAGTTTATAATTATATTAATTAAGTCTTCATTTAATTCAAGCACAAGATACACAATATGATAAAAACATTTTTCCATGTCTCATCCTCCAGAAACGAAAAATTAAAAAAAAAAATTTCAACAAAATTCCACAAAAAATCGTAATTTTCAGGAGGCCATAATTTCGATGCAATTAGAGCTAGAGCATTATTTTTTTTTAGATTTGCTAAAAATCAGGTCCTCCTTAACCTATCTGGTGGCAACTTTCTCCTGAATTGCTCGGGAAATGGGTTCTCTTGGAAAATGATAACTTTTATTTATAAAATTGATGTTAAACAAAATTCCATAAAAAAAGGGTCATATTCAAAAAGCCATAATATTGGTTCTATGCGAGCTAGAGCAATGTTTTTTTTAGATCTACTCAAAATTAAGGCTTCTTTAATTAAATATTCGGCAATTTTTACCAGGTATCCATAGGGAATAAGTTATTTCCCCATAAATCCCAAAGTTTTAGAGATAGAACATTAGATTTTTTTTTCATTTTGCAGAAAATTTCAAGCACTTTAATTATTGTTCAGGTGTTTGGGACATAGGATGAACTGGAATAAGGCGATTTTAAAAAAACTGATTTTTTCCCAATTTTTTCACCATTTCTCAAAAATATTGAAGGGTTCCAGTTCTCGTAAGACGTTCAGCACCAGTAGCCCTTTTTTGGATGCCAAACTGAATGGTTTGAGCCAATGAAATTCCATGTTTAACTTATTTTCATTAAAACATGTTGATTAACCTCTTCAAAAAAATCAAAAAAAGAGTTTTTTTCAAAAAGGGCCCAAGCGTTCAGGTTTTTCACCAAGTGCACTCGTCGGGTGAACCTGTAAAAGGGGCGTGATTTACGAAAGTGAACTACGAAGTCTCATGTTCTTTTAACGGGTGCCTGTGAAAGGCTTTGGAGCGAATATAAAAATTGTCATGTTATGTTCACATATAACAACATAATATGTTTCATGCCCCTTCATTATATGATAATGGAGAGGCAGCGAAAGAAAATTATTGTTGCTGTAATGGTGCATTCATACCTATCCGTCCGACCGGTGGGGGCAGAATAGTTATTTGTGATACAAGTGCGCGAAATAGAGTGGAGTAAAGAAATTTTTTGTAAAAAAAACTTAAAAAAAATGTGCGAACAAAATTTTTTTTTAAATGTTTGAAAAAAAATGTTCTGAAAAAAAGATTTTTGAAAAAAAATGTTGTGAAAAAAAATTGTTGAAAAAAAAATTTGTGACGAAAAATATTTGAAAAAAAAATTTGGAAACAAAAAAATTTTGAAAAAAAATATGGAAACAAAAAAATGTGTTGGAAAAAAAATTATTTAAGGGGGGATCCTGCTTTAGAAGGCTCAAAAAATCGATTCTTTTTTTATTGCTTAAATCTATTCCTAATATATCTAAGAATATGTATCTAAAGTTATAGAGGCTGATTCGCAGTATTTTTAAAGATACAGCACTAAACGTGGTGGGGTGTCGAGCATGTATACGAGCGCTCGGGCAGATGAAGCGCGCTCCACCCCTCGGTCTAATAACAACGAACTGTGTACCTGAAAAGGTTCAACGGTCCTTCGAAACAATATTTTTAATTCGTGGAAGTGCCGTTTACTTTATGGAGCAGGAAGAGCTTATTAACGTATTATTACTGTATGTAATCGAAAATTAACATTTTTTCTTATCGTAAACTTTGAAGCGCGTTTTCTCGAGTTTTCGTTTTTACGATTTTTCTAAACTGGCGGGCGTGATTGTAAGAAAACTAGAAGACCAATCAAAACGAACCGAGGCTTGTTAGCTTCAGTTTTGCATTCTCTCCTATTTGAACTAAAAAGATTCATAAAAAAAATTTTAAACAACTTTTTTAGCAAGTTGAAATCATTTTTTTGTTGTTGCAAAAGGCAAATTTTCTTCAAACTTGAGACAAATTTTCAATTTCACAATTTTTCGGGTTTTCCTTAGTTCACCTAGAAGAAAAATATATGAGAATTAAATTTTTATTTTGTTTTTTTGTTTCAGACGAAAATTACGAGTTCCATCTTGCCCGCCGATATTTTTTTAAATCCCGCCGTTATTTTAAATCCCGCCTATTTTTTTTAAATCCCACCGATATTTTTCTATGAAATTTTCTTTTTATAATGTTCAAATATATATTAAAATATTCTAAAAAGCTCGCTGGACCTGCTTATTTTTTTTCTGTCCGACAAAAATCTCCCAAAAAACGCTTATTTAGGCCTCCTAAAGCAGGATCCCCCCTTAAAAAAAATGTTGGAGTTTATGCTCTTTTGCCGGGGGGGGCGCCCGCGGGCGACGAAACCCTAAAAACATAACATCAATCATTAAAACATTTGTTCAAGTTAAATCTAAATTTATTTCAAGATGATACCAACACCAGTGTTTAAAGTTACCTATGCCAGTGTCTAAAGTACCTCATCTCGAAAGTGCGCATGCGCAACTTTGTCACCAGTGCCTGAAGTAAGCCATCTTCAAACTGCGCATGCGCGAAAATTATTCGCACACAGTCTGCTCAAATAAGGTCCTTTAGGCACAATTCAGAAGCATGAAACGTCAACTTTAGAGGTGGGTGTTGCAAAATAGTTATTTGTGATACAAGTGCGCAAAATAGGTGATTGTGTGCGAGTGTGAATTTTACAGCATAAGCCGCAGGCGAATGATGCAATCACACGCGTTACCAATCACCTATGCGCACGTGTATCACACGCTATTTTTTGCAACGCCCGTCCGAAAAAGTTGTTAGGAGGAGGTAACAAAAAATAGCGGAGAGTACCCGAATATGAGATATTCTCGTAATATATGAGATAGCGGGGTTTCAGCTAAACTAAGAGGCGCACTATGTTGATTCTATCACGAACTTGTAGCCCTTGAAGAAAAAGTAATTTCGTGGTAAAGTCAATTTTTTATAGTGCTTCTAAAGACTATAAGCGAACCTTTTGCGAAATCGGTGATGGTCGAGTTCTTGGATGGTAAGTCTTTAAACCCTATTTATTATCTATTAAATAAGTATTTAGCAGTAAAGTCGGCCTGGAGGGATAGGGATTGAATAACTAAGTAGGAAAATTTCGACAGTGTTCAAGTTTTTCATTGTACAGGTTAGGCGTAGTAAGTGAGTAGTTGCACGGTGTGGTTCTCATAATATGAGATACCTGTGGTACAATGCATCTCCTGCTCCAGCTGGGCACACTGACTGCGCGGGGTAAACTGGTTACAAATGGGTTTGTGACTACTGTAAAAACTGAATATATCTGAATAACAGTGAGTTTATACTTCGGAAACATAGAATAAAGTTTTTCATCAAAAATAATACTTCATTTTCCATTTTATTAGCGATTTCCTGGGGTATCTCATATTATGAGAATAGTTTAACGAGTTTGGAAAAAGCACTTTTTTTTACATTTTTTGGATTTTCAGCAAAACTAAAAATTTGATAAAATTTTATATTGCATAGAGTGGAGTAAAGAAATTTTTTTTTAAGGCCATGTAACGAGTGGGTCACGTGACCTGGTTCCTACCGTACCGACACATTTTTTCAAAATCAACTTACGTTCACACGAAACGCGATATCGAGTTGAAAATTTGGGATAATAAATAAGAAGCGCTAAGAAAGGCGGCTCTGGTCCTAAATTTTTAAAATTATGAAAAAAGTTTTTTTTTGTAAATTTTATTTTTTTTATTTTTTCATGATTATTCAAATTTAGAACCAGAGCCGCCTTTCTTAGCGCTTCTTATTATTTTATTATCCCAAATTTTCAACTCGATATCGCGTTTCGTGTGAACGTAAGTTGATTTTGAAAAAAAGTGTCGGTAAGGTAGGAATCCGGTCACGTGACCCACTCGTCACATGGCCTTCAATGTTTGAAAAAAAAAGTTGTGAAAAAAAAATTTTGAAAAAAAATTTTGTGACAAAAAATTGTTGAAAAAAAAATTTGGAAACAAAAAAATTGTTTGAAACAAATTTTGTGGAAAAAAAATTATTAAAAAAAATGTTGGCGTTTATGCTCTTTGGCCGGGGAGGGGGGGGAGCTACGAAACCCTAAAAACAAAACTTCAGTCATTAAAACATTTGTTCAAGTTAAATCTAAATTTATTTCAAGAAGATACCAACACCAGTGTTTAAAGTTAGCTATGCCAGTGTCTAAAGTACCTCATCTCGAAAGTGCGCTTGCGCAACTTTTTCACCAGTGCCTACAGTAAGCCATCTTCAAACTGCGCATGCGCGAAAATTATTCGCACACAGTCTGCTCAAATAAGGTCCTTTAGGCACAATTTAGAAGCATGAAAACGTCAACTTTAGAGGTGGGTGTTGCAAAATAGTTATTTGTGATACAAGTGCGCAAAATAGGTGGTGTTGCAAAATATATATAATTGCAATATCATAAATTGTTCTCTCAGCTGTTCGTGCTCATAAAAATATTCACGATTTATTAGAGGTCTAAATGTGAATACTTGAATGACTTTTATCAAAGTTTATTATGCTAATTTAATTATCTAATGATTACTGGATTTTTATATATGTGTCAATTAAGAATAAGTGCAAAGGTAAATTTTATTTAAAAGTGTGCAATTAAGTACATTGCAAAAGAGATTAGGTCTATAGTAATTTATAGGATCGATAATAATAATAATAATAATAAGCTTGACTCTTTTAGGCGTAGGTTAGGCGTAGGGATGTGGCGACCCCATCGCCCGAGAGCTCCGGCTCTTGCAGTCAGCCACGTTGCTTTGGGCTAACTCCCCAATGCAATGAATTATGCGGTTACGACAACAGTATCGCGCAGTGCCACCCACAATAATAAATAGGTACTCTAAAGCGATTGGCATGAGCTTCGGACTGGACAAGTGTGCCTGCGTCCACCTACACCAAGGAAGACTAGAAACTACATCATCGGGTCACGATCAGGATGTTCAACTCATCGGCGGAAATACCATTCAACATCTTGGTATTGGAGAAACATATACATATCTTGGAATACCGCAAGCGGAAACCCATGATGTGCTTGCGTTAAAAACGGCCCTTGGAAAAAGGTATCGCCAAATTCTCAGAAAAATTTGGGCTTCCGAATTATCTGGAAAGAATAAGATCCAGGTGACCAATATGCTGGCCGTTCCTATACTGCTCTACACGTTTGGTGCAGTAAAATGGAACGTCGATGAGTTGAAGCAACTTGACCGAAGCACACGCAAGATGATGACAATCCATCGAAGTCATCATCCTAGATCTTCCGTACCTCGAATATACCTCCCTCGAGATAAAGGGGGTAGAGGCTTGCTGAGCTTAGAGTGTTTTCATCGCAGAACGGTTCTGGCTACAGCCTGCTCAGTTCTAAACAGCACAGATTTTCTTATGCGACTAGTACATCAACATGAAGTCGTCAATGCTGCGGCGTTTCTATAGCGTGCCGCAGATAGGGCCGCAGAGGAGCTTGGCCTCCCATTTGATTCCAGCGACACTACACATGGCCTAACATCACTAACACCTTTGGTGCTCAAAAGTCGTGTACAGGAAGCAGAACATACGCTTCTACTAAGAGGACATGCTGACAAGCCCCTTCATGGTAAATTCTACGGCATTATACGTAGAGAAGAGCTCTCGATGGGTCTGTCCAACATGTTTCTCAAGTCTGCTGGATTAAAATCGGAGACTGAGGGATTTCTATTTGCCTGTCAAGATGGCGTTATAGACACCTTAGTTTACCGCGAGCGCATAATGAATATACCTGTAGGCGATACCAACTGCCGAGCGTGCAAGCAAGAGCCAGAAACACTTGGACATGTTCTCAGTGGATGCTCAAAATATGCACGATACGGGTACATAGAGAGACACAATGCAGCTCTAAAAGTGTTATATTACCATCTGAGGCACTTCTATGGTGTTGATCTATTGCCCGTCTTGCCATACGCCCAGGGGGAACTCGAGTCCATTGTGGAGAATGATCAGTGTAAGATCTACTGGAATTTCTCATTCTCGACCACTCAACGTATCAGTGCTACGAAGCCTGATATTGTCCTCCAAGATCTGAAGAACAAGATCATTTACGTGATTGAATTCTCGGCACCAGCCGATGGTAATATCACGGCAAAGGAGGAAGAAAAACGGGCGAAATATCAAGCACTTCTTTTCGAGCTGAGCAGGCTCTACCAAGGCTTCAAAGTCCATCTTGTAGTTCTCATAATCGGCTGTCTTGGAGGTATAAAAGCTTCATTTATTAGCCAACTCAACAAGATTCCGGCTTGCCAGCGTCAGGCTCATTCCATCGCGAACCGGATGCAAAAGGCTGTTCTTCTGGGATCACTTCATCTGGTCCGTCAACACTGTTCCTCATAACATTCTACAAAGATTGGTAGCTCTAAAAAAGTATCCAGAGGTGAAACTTCATCTCCAACTGTCCCGTCTGCCGCATAAGATCATCCGCGGCTAGAGACCTGACTCCAAGGAACAGTGTTGCCCGATGTTTTCTCGCGTAAATTTCCCGCTCTTGCTTACCTTCTAGGACAGAAGGAGCAGAAGCGGATGACGTACACGTTCCAGTTGCATCGGGATTGGTTGCTTTTAAAGAACCATGATCGTAGCTTCCGGAGCCTACAACTTCTCACATAAAAAAAAAAAATAATAATAATAATAATAAGCTTGACTCTATACAATGTTTTCGATGTCAACAGTATGGACATTCTAGGCGAAATTGTCCTCAAATAGGCGTCGTGAAGAGAGAGAAACTAGAGTGCACTTATTGCCATTTTACAAATCATACTTACAAAGAGCGTCGCTTAAAAGAGAAGCATGACAGGGAACGCAGTAATCGACGCAAGAAAATTAACAATAATGGTAACAATAATTTAAACTTGAAAGTGACTCAAATCGGAGAGAAGACGCCTCAAGTACAGGGAATCCCTCAACTCGAATTTTATTTTCAAAATTCATCATTTTGAAATGGGAAAGCTAATTTAGATAACAAACCGGCGCATGTTAAACAATACAGGTATCCGCCTATTCAAAGAGATGAGATCCGTAAACAGATAGATGAGTTGTTTTCTTCTGGAATAATTCAACCATCATTTCACCTTACAATTCTCCCTTGTGGGTGGTTCCCAAAAAACTAGATTCGAAGGGTAATAAACGTTGAAGAATGGTAATAGATTATCGACAACTAAATGGAGAAGCAGTAGGTGACGCGTACCCGCTCGCCAATATTACCGATATATTAGATCAGCTTGGTGGGGCAAAGTATTTTTCAGTCATGGATTTAACATCTGGATTTCACCAAAACCCCATGCACCATGATTCCAGAGAAAAAACCGCTTTTTCTACCCCTTTCTTACATTATGAATTTACTCGCATGCCATTTGGCTTGAAAAATGCGCCTGCCACGTTCCAAAGTGTCATGGATCAGGTTTTGACAGGACTTCAAGGGATAGAACTCTTCGTATATACGGACGATACATGGAAAAAAGTGGATCGTTAGAAGACCTCTCTAAACCAGTAGTTCTAACTATTTTAAATTGAAACGCAGCTTTTCGTCGGTGAATTTTGTTAAAATTACTATTTCGCATTCAGGTTATTTAAACTGACTTCTTAAAAGAGTAGGTTGAACAATTTCAAATAGTAGGATGCACTGCACCACTTGGTAACCATCAACACTCAGCGAGAAGAAGAGTTTCTATTTCGTGTAGTACGTCTTACTTCTGTGAAGAGTAACTTTGCCGATTTCGCATTGTAACGCATATATTGATATGTATATATGCACTGCACGCATTCTATACACGATTTATAAATAGATTAGCTCGAAAATATCGACAACAAAAATGATGTAAAATGTCGATCGATTCGAAAAGGAAAAAATTATTTTATGAATGATTACTGCACTTAATTTTCTATTCTTCTTACACAATTGCACGCACAAAGTCTTACACATATGATCGCACGCTCAAACGCTTTGAAAAATCGCCCCCGCTGGGGAATCGAACCCTACCCAACTACCTAAAACCTGTTCTAAAACCTAAATCTCTAAACTAAAACTCTTGGCTAAGCGGCTTCTCTGAGAAAAACGTGGCCAGATAAGAAATTATAATAAATGTTTACTTAAAATTTGTTTAATTAATCTCTTACAGATGATATCTAATATTTTGTAACGAGCTTGGGAAAAATATTTTGCTTTGAAGTATTAACTCACAGAGTAAATATATTATTAGTAATTTATATGTATTATAATAAAATGATTAAAATTATCATTGTTTAAAAATACATATTTTGTATTATTGAAAATTAAGTCTTGAAAAAATGTTTTCGAATGAAATTTTTGGAATTTTTAATTTGATTTTATTATCATCTCACTTTATTTAAAACGTAAGATTCATTTACATAACTGATATATAAATAAAAAATAGTTTAAACATCGTAATAATATATCAAATGCGAAATCGAAGTCACTATTTTAAGATGAGACAAACGTTGAATAGTGATTCAAATTTAAATTTTATGCAAAAATAAAATTTTTCTCATGAGATATGGGGATGCTGAATTAGAATAAAAACTGTTTAATACAAAAAAATTATTCGGTTCCGAGAAATTAATATTAAAGATCGCTATATCACAGTAGTATGGTAGATTTTATTGTTGTTAAAAATCTGAAAAAAATGAGAAAATATATTTTTTTCCATTAAATGATAGTAATTTCTACAAATATCAATGTGAGAAGGTTAAAAAAATTATTACTGTCGAAAACAATGCATTATTCCACTAAAAAAAAATTCTTCCAAATAATATAATATTTGAAACTATAATAACTATAATAACTAATAAAATATTTGAAAATATTTGAAATCGAGGGGAAAAAGCAACTTTGAAAAAATTTACCCCCCCCTCCCCCCCCAGGAGGCAGGAATGGGGTTAACTTTGTCATTTCAACAACAACAAAATTTCGAATAAAACTTACGTATTTGATAAAGGAGAATCTGAATCTGTGATAAAAAATTGGGTTTCCCATTTGAAATTACAAAGTCACTCCCACTCCTGCCTCCTGGGGGGGGGTGGGGTAAATTTGTTCCAAGTCGCTTTTCCCCCACGAAATAAAAAGTTTTTATTACGGATATTTTTTTCATAGGATGCGTATTTTATGAGATCTTTCGATGTCTCAAGTTTAAAAAAAAACATATATACCCTAGTAGCAAGATAACTGCAGACTGGCGCAAGCTGGGCGCCAGAAAAAGAAGAATCTGTTTGCAGCCTGGCGCCCGGCTGGTTCCGCTTTGGCGTGCTGTTCTGGCACCAGAGTCTGGTATAGCAGATCCTGGCCCAGACTGGTCATGATCTACACCAGACAAAATTAAAATAACGTAAAATGGTACAAAATAGGTTTCTGTAATAGTTTTACACTATATTTCAGCCTTTTCTGGGAAAATATACTGCGGAGACGTCACAACATTCCAGGAGACACACTGAAATATTAAAAACATAACCTGTTGTCGTATAAGCTTGCATGCTTGCATGTTTGGTCATACTTGTGAATCGTTCCAATTTCCGATTGCTAGATTTTCAATTTCATTATTTATATTTTACATTAATTACTAGTGTTCAAACTAAATACCAGAATCTGTTTCCTTTATTCACCAGATTCTGTTTTTCGTCTGGTCTGATCATTTCTCCCGCCAGTCTGGCCAACTAGAGGGAGCAGATGCTGAGCCAGACTCTGGCCTCTGTCATACAAGGCAGACGTTGCTACTAGGGTATATTTTGTTGTTGTAAAATAGTTGTTTTATTGATAAGCAAGTTATAAGTCGTCCTTCTTTTTTAATTTCAAACAGACCTCCTAAAAAATTTTGCGGAGGGGGCCTACACGTTTCTAGTTGTGCCACTGAACTCACTTACAATTTCAAATAGTAAGGCTGACAATCTCGCGCAGTGCTTATTGCAATGCGAAAGAGGAGATCGAACTCACTTGCAGAAGTCAAACTCACAATTCTTTGCTTACTATGAAAATTAGTTATTCATACAGTTTACATGTTGAACTGTATTATTCCAAATAGTTATTGAAGCTACTTGTCCTATTAATTTTTCTTTTTACAATTTAAAGTAGTAATGCTGACTTTAAGGTTTTGTATATTTTGAGATCACTATCTCATTCAGTATCAAAAACTATTTGAATTGTTTCTTGTACAATGCGAACAAGTAAACTTCAAGTTAACAATACATAAAAGTGAATCTAACGATCTACTTTTTTCCGTGTATAGTCCTATATGCATCATCCCTTGAAGAACACTCCAGAAAATTAAAGACTTTGTTAAGTTGTCTCAAATCGGCGGGTTTGACACTCCAGCCAAGTAAGTGTTACTTTTTGAAACGGGAAATCGTTTATTTAGGTCACATCATTACGTGTCAGGGCGTAAAACCAGATCCTCGAAAGATAGAGGCCGTCAAAAATTTTCCAATTCCAAAAGGAAAGAAAAACGCCAAACAATTTCTGGGATTAATCGGTTACTATAGGCGGTTTATTCCAAATTTTACCAGGGAATCAAAACCTTTAACCTTGCTTCTGAAGGATGAAATCGAATTTAAATGGACTCAAGCGGAACAGCGTTCTTTCGAAAATCTGCGTGATAGGATCTGTTCTGAACCTATACTCCAGTATCCTGATTTGTCCAAACCATTCGTGCTTACTACTCATGCTTCGAATTATGCATTGGGAGGAATATTAAGTCAAGAACCTATCAGTCAAGATTTGCTCATTGGTTTTGCATCTAGAACGCTTCAAAGTGCAGAAATTAATTACTCAACGATAGAAAAAGAACTTTTGGCAATAGTTTTTTGAGTAAAACATTTTCGGCCGTATTTATACGGTTATTTATATGATTACACGATAGTCTATAAACCAGGGAAAATTAATTTAAATGAAGACGCCTTGTCTCGAAATCCGCATGATTCAAGTAATGACGACATTCTTGCAGGACAATCAGGTTAAGAATTCGAGATTACAGGAAAGTAATTTCGAGGAAATAGTCGGATAGATTTTTGCAGGTCATGGGATCCTAGAAAATGCCGAAGTTGAAAAGGATGGAGAGCTCCAAGAGAATGAGAGTCTAATGGGATTAGACACATCAAAAATCGCTTCTCAGGCACAGTGTTCGCAAGTTATACATCAGGCCTGCCCAAGTAGGGGAAAACTTCTTATTTGCCAGATGGGAATTTAACACCACCACCGACCTCTACTCATTCAACTTCACGAGAGCGACCACCCCGCAAGCCTCTGGACCTGTGAAAAGGGAAGTGGTGGTGGAACTCGAACATGTGGCGAATAAGCAGTTTTCCCCTACTTGGGCAGGCCTGTACTACATCTTAAAAACACTGCTGGGAATAGCCATCATGGACCCCGTGATCAATGCAAGCCTACCAACCACTGGTGGCTTAAGTTGTGGGGATAGAGGGATTTGGACCTTGGTAGCTTAAAAAATCTAAATCCGAAAAAAGGGACAGAAGAATTCAGTAAAGAATTCCCCAGTGAGAATGATTTATCATTTCTTGCTGGCGAGGGGACTAACGACCCAGTTAGCTCCTCCTCGCTACTTTCGGAAGTTCAAATCAAGCAGGTGCCCAAAAAGCAGTATCTGACGTTGCCCAGTTCCTCGTCATTTCTGAGTGGGTTTGGAGGTCCAAATTCGGCTTGAAGTTTTCCCGAACCCCAGGGAAGTGTGAGGAAGCCGGCGGAAAGGAGCTCCTGTACCAAGAGATGCAAAAATCTTCCTATGAAAGTGACTCTTATGCTCTAGAGTCTAGATCAGTCTAGATCTGAAACAAATAAAGTATTAGAGAATCATGAATTGTTCAATCCAGCCAATTTGGTACAAGGAAATTCTAAATTGGGGGAAGTAGTAGTATTTTTACAAAACGAAAGATACGTATTCAGTTTTATTGTCAAAAATAAAAAGGATGATAAATTATTTTTGAATGTGGTATCTGGAGTAATTAAAGCACTAAAGCGAGCAATGGAATCTTTAAATGTTAATAAAATCAAGATTTCGAACAAAGGAAATAACCTAGGCGATGTATCTTGGGTTTCGATTGAGCAAATCTTTCGACAAAATTTTTGCAAACCTGACTTCATGTAATAATTTTCTCTAATTGTTTTATTTTAGGATTCGTTTAACCTTTTTCTTATTTGGTTTGTTTAATTATGTTAAAGCGTTTAAGAACTATTAGAATATGTATATATAATATGAATATGCATGCGTATGACTATGTGAGCTTTGGTACATACCTTCCTTTTTTTAATGTCATTTTCTAAGAACTTCATCACGTAGTTTCGTAGCTTAAAGCCAGCATTCAAATTCCGATGGTAGCAGAAACGATAGGAGGGTAGGGTCGATCATAAAAAGTCACAGCCTAGCCATAAATAACTGCTTGACACTTAAATCACTTAACAAGCCATTAAATTTACCAACTTAAATAAACACCAACACTGTGTTGCACTGAACTACTTACTTGCTACACGAGCAGAAACGAGGCTCTCTCTCTCTCAGCGACTTGAGGCTCGAATTTTCGTCACTCAGTGCAACACACCGTCACCCCACACCTATGTTCCGCATGCATTCTGATGGACCATGCACTTTTCTCACGAACATTTCCTTCTCCTCCCAAAAGAGGTTTTAACCAGCGCTGAGATTGTAACCAGAAAGGTAGGGAGGCCCTAAGTTGGTGACTCGGAAGAGGGGGGGGGGGGGGCTGTTTCATAAACAAAATTGTATTTTCACAAAATTCCATTCTATATTTATAATGAGTTATTATAAATAAATAATAGTTATTATTAATAACTAATTTATTATATAATAATTATTTTCTTATATTTGAAACTTTTCACAATAGCCTGAAATACTTTAATCATGACATAGAAAGCTGAGATCAGTGAAAGCAACTTAAATGCAAAGTAAAATATTTCTACTGGAAAATAGTCCACATTAGTAAATCATCGGGATCATATTTTGGCTTTTTTCTTGCTTTTGACTCAGAAGAAATCGCTGAATGGTGCCCTGCAGCTATCCATTTCTTAACGTAGAAAGCTGGTGCAAAATTATGTGCTGGTGGTCCATTCGTTTTGATGAAAAGCAAAGCTGCTAATTTTTTTATGCCGAGACTGCAGCGATCAACAGTCATGATGAGATTCATAGCACTGAAGCCGCGTTCGCTATCAGCAGACGATACTGGGATGCACTCGGTTGCAGCAATAAGAGGTTGAAGAAGATTAGGTGTAGTTTTTCCATCATTTCCTACAAATTCTCTAAATCCTCTGATAGATTCTCTCTCATTGATGGAGAATCGGTTTGCAAGTCGCGTTATACTTTCTTCCGCAAAAAGTGCATTTTCCATGTCCGCTTCTGACCAAGTGAATAGATCTAATACTTGTAAGTCCTGTAGCAGCAAAGAATAATCCTGTTGCCACGCATTCTGCTGTGTCAATGCACAAGTATTTTTATCAGCTGCAGTGTTATTAAGTTTACTCGATTTGGTCTGATGAGATGCTTGCGTAGTGAGGAGTCTTGAACGCATATTTTTTGCCAAATTTTCATAGAATTTTTCTGCATCAATTTTCCGATTGCATTTTTGTCCTGCATGTAGCTGTACGCCTGCAAAAGTGCCAAGTTCGATAGCATCAATAGCTTCCCTTGCATACTTTCCAGGAGTTTCTTTTCTTTTCTCGAAAACAGCAATTTGCTAATAAGGAAATTATGTGCTAAAACAAGCGTCGTACTCTTCCTTTGAAACATTAGAGACAATTCTGACAATTCAACCAAAGCAAAGTAAAGTAAGGCCAAATTGTGGACAAACTCGTGCGATGATAGACGTTCAGCCAAACCGCGAAATGTAGCACTCTCCTTAGAGTTATTTTTTTTTGACTCAGCTAAGAAATGTGCATGTAGCGCAGGATATGATACCCAGACGGCTCTCACCGAGCGAACACTTGAAGCTACCCAACGGGTGTCCAATATTTTACCGATGATCAAAAGCTGAAAGCAGAGGTCAGAAGCAATGTTTTTCAATTCGCGCGTATTTTTAGGTGATGCATCATAAATTATATACAACTTATCCATGAAAATCTTGAAATGGTTGATTCCCATAACTTCATTAACGGTATCATCAACAGCCAACTCGAAACGGTGAGCACTGCAGTGCCATACTACTAGATTTAGGAACAATTCACGAAGCAGTGTCCCAAGACCGGATTTCCATCCTAACATAGCAGATGCACCGTCTGATACAAAACACACAAAACTATCTCTGAACAAGTCTTCGCTAATTTCATGAGATTTCAGGCAACCTAACAATAGCTTTTTTAGACCCTCTGCAGACGCATCGCTCACTTCCACCAAATCGAATTGCAAAGTTTGATGTTTACTACCGGCAAAGTTTCCTTTCAAGTAAATGATCATTGCAGATTTTTTATTTTCAGTTTGGCTTTCATCCACAATAATAGAAATTTTTGGTTTTCTTTCTTTCAATATATTTACTATTTTCTTCCGCATTTCGTTACCAATAAATTCTGTTATATTTTCACATGAGAAGCGAGAATGCAGGATTCTCCCAAGATCCACCCCATTTGCCTTTTGCAAATCTATTTCATTTTCGAAGTCAGAAAAACTCTGCCAAGTTCTTGCCTGCTTATATGCAATGCGAAATACTTTTTCTGTAGAGTCGTGTAAACTTTTTGTTTGCTCGAGAACACAACTTTGTAAAGTTTTCTTCTTTTGTTCTTCTGAAATTTGTACTGCTATTTTATGAGATTGTGAATCTCTATGTTTATAGATTTTGTTGCGCAGAGACTTTTGAAGCTGTGACTTGGTACCTGTACTGAATCAGGGATATGTTCTTCTTTTCCATCTTGAGTATCATCAACAATAGCGACCTCTTTATCAACACCACTACTATCACTCATTTTACATTTTTGGCCTCCAACATTATTCTATAAAAGTAAAAAAAAATTTGAATACTCAGCAAATTTTGTATTGAAAATAGAAAAGTATAGTTTTTTTATCAACTCCTGAATATTTACACCATTAAAATAAAGTTATAAATACAAGAAAGGAGCTAAAAAGTATCCATTTTATGTCACTTTGAAAATCATTTATTCATTATTTTTGGAATTATAAACTGACGATTTTATTTTAGGTTGCTTTCTAACTTTCTAAGAATAGAAGACTCAAATATGTAGATGAAATTTGAAAATATGAGTACACATATAAGGCAAAAGAAAAATGTAAACATCCTAACCTGACTTTAATCTCACTTACCGAATCAATAGGAATTTTGAGGCTTCCTGTGAGAAAACTCGTTAATTGCGTTTGAGGCATTTCAATTTTTCTAATACATTAATTAAGCAGACGATTGCAGAATTGCTATCATAATTCGAAACCATTAAATCACAAAGATGAAAAATTAATGTGTACGCGCAAATTAACTCAATTTCGTGTGAAGTTAGGTAAGGTGCTGCCAGCGAGTACGTAAATATTGTAAACATAATGTGAAGACTACTAGGTGTGCTCTTACGCAGGCTAATCAGTTGCAGCCAATTAGATGCCTTTCCCAACATCGTTCATATTGCCTTAATGACCAATGAGATAGATGCCAGGATTCAAAATGTTTCAATGAAAAAATGATTATTATTATTATTATTTGTACACGAAGGCACTGAACAAGACGGCATGGTTAAAACTTTTGAAAGCACTATGCGATATTTATCAGATCGAATGTAAATATTAATCAGCTGTAGTAACCAATATGGCCGAAAGTGGGACTGCGCAGTAGGTGTCGTAAATTGGCCTGCGAGAAGAGTACACCTTGTAGTCTTTACATCATGATCGTAAATATCGAAAATCAAAAGCGAGTATTCAAAAGTAGACAAGAGTTATAATATATATGACTTGTAATTTTTGCACTGATTTTAATTTTCTTAATCTCGAAAGTGATTTAAGAACAAGTTTCAGGAATTTTTGAATTTCAGAAATGTTAACCTCAAAGAATTAGGCCCGGCCTACCCTGAAAAAAAGGTGGGGAGGCCGGGCCTCCATGGGCTCCATACAATCTCAGCCCTGGTTTTAACATAAATGTTATCAGTGTGTCGATAGAAAGCATTTGCCGAGATAGAAATTTGAAAAGTTGTTTTTGTTAAGAAAATGTATTTTCTATTAGCAAACAACTTTTAAATAAGGGGAAAGGTGTAACGGCGTGCGAATCGCCGTAACTAAAATTGATGAAATTTCTGTTTAATGGTAAGAAAGGAATCTTCTTTACCAATCACAGAATTCAAATTTAAGCAATTCACTAGCAAATTCAGTCTTTTGCATTTAACTGAAATACTAAATATTATCAAAGTGAACTCAATCAGTTTTTCTCTCTCCTCTCCATGAAAGGATTACGTGCATAAAACAACGTACGGGGATGAATCATCTCTCCGATTTCCACGGGTTTGGGCCCGAGCACAATGGAGACCCGAACCAGAAACCTGAAACCGAAGATAACTCTGTCCTTTTTTACTCGATACTTTTTGTCGGCGAAACTGAAAAAACGGGGTTACCGATCTGTCTCAATTTGCAATTAAATATTAATAAACAACAGGCGATCTTCAACTTTTTCTTTATTTTGTAAGCATAGCTGGGTACATTTCGTTCGTATATCAAGTTTGAAACAGTTTCAATAATATTTGCCCAACTTACGACGATTTATTTCTTAAAAACTAATTGAATTTGGGGACACATTTCTTCAGTTTATTAGGCTTATTATTAAAAATAATTATCCGATAAAAAAACAGAAAATAGAAAAAAGTTCCGTCTCGTCATTATCTATAATCCTATATTTTTTTTAAATTAATTTTTTTACTTTTAACATTTCCGTCCACCCAGACGTTTGAACAATACTTTTACCCGATCTCAAGCGCTCGGCGAGTTTCTCGATTCAGACCCTCAATTGGGAATTTATAGTGTTCAGAAACGATGTTTTTAATAAAACCCAAAAATTCTCCTAAGAAAAATCATGTGTTTTGATAATTATTTGGTGGAATTCTACCACTCCTTGACATAATTTTCGCGGTAGTTGATTTTTAAATCAACGCAAGGCAGCATTGGACCACAATTCAATTTCCTCCAATCACCGTTGGATCGAAGGGAATTTTCAGATAGCAGTGACAATACGGACGTAACATTGGGTAAAATGGTCTATTCACTCTGCTTTTTTACCGCGGGTTTTATACAAGTTTCATTTCAAATATGCCGAATTTCCCAACTTCCCGCTAATTCTTCCCGTCAATTTCAGTGTTCACTCGCATCCACCTACCTTTTTTCGACGGGTGAAAAAATCACCCATCAAGTGACCCCCACCCGTCACTCTGGTGATTTCTGAACGGTTCACCCGGCTCGATCCGCCCACTCACCTAGCGTCGCTGAACGGTTCCGAGTGCACCCGAGTGCACTCGGTGTGACGAAGTGCGATTTTTCTAAAATCACGAGACTCCATCTTTACGCGGGAATAAATTCAAAATTTGAATTTATTTGAGGAGTCTTATTTAGTAAATGGAAGCTATCTCAAAAGTTGAGTTGGTTATTTATTGGGGAATAATTATTTGATTGCGACTCTGTCGTTTGAAAAACTTAATTTTCATTTGTTAATAATAAAAATAATATTTGGTTAATAACATTTAGGACCGTTTGATAATGAACAAATTATTATAAATTTATTCATGGAAGAATTGGCTAAAATAATTTAATAGCTGTAAATAATAATATAAGATTCAATGGGTTGTATTATGAATTCGATGGTACTAGAGGGGAAAATCAGGTTACATGGAAATATCGAGAAATGACGCAGTGATGATGCATATTTTCTTTCTCTCTCTCATAGGTAAATGCGTCGTAGAATTAGTCATAGCAATTAAGAATATCCGTTCTAGATTAAGTCCCGACAGAAGGGCGCTGGAATGGACTGATCTGAATCGGTCTGGATCAGAGCTCTGACTTATTTTGTAGCGTCGAGGGTGAAATCATCCACATGCTGATTGGTGGATGATGTCGACATCGACGTAGAACTAGAATTATGATTGGCTATTAGTGACGACATTTCGAGTGCGAGCCCTTCTACGCCACCAGATTCAAACTTATAAATATAGGTGCGCGCGTTCAAAACGTCAGAAGAAAGCCTTCCTGCATTTAAACAATTACTGATCTTCGAAATAAAACTTTATCTTTTGACGTTGTAAATTAATGTGAAATCAATTATAAACAATAGTGTTGAATAATAAATAAAACTGAATGATTCGTTAATTGTGCAAATTGTTTTTCTTTATAAATTCAAATCCTGGATTCATTCTAACATAGTTTCGCGGTTTTGGCTTTCAAGCCAATCAAGTCAGCAACGAACCCCTGGAACTTCTACGTCCAATCATCGTTGGTGCTAGCGCAATAATATTGGCTTCCGCAAAATCCGGACGTAACATCGGTGAGAAATCTGAACGAACCCTACACTGAAAAAATTTTAGGCGAGCCGCTCGCCCACGTGATAGAGCTGCAACACCAAATGCGTCGCGTGCTGCTCGCCCGCAGCTTGGTGCGGATCCTCTCTCTTGTTGGGCACGCTGTGTGCCCAAATTGGAACAGCTGTAGCCCCAACAGTTTTGGTACAGTAACGCTCCGTTCATGCGGGAGAATGGCATCGCCAATCCGAGTTTCGCGCGGAGTTTGTTTCATCCGACAAACGGTTTGTCGTATATATTCGAGCTTATTTTATTTTTACAAATAAACTTTTGATCTTGGATTACTTCTTAGAGAAAAATAACTTCTCGCATTTACGCAATGACCTCAAATGTAAATAAATTATCAATATATAAACCTGCCTTTGTGAATGGGCGCCTGCACATAACCTATAAGCTATAACCTATAAGATAGAAATTTCGTTGTTCTTTTGGTGCAAAACGTTAATCTTTTTTGGTTGAGGATTTAACTGTTTTTTATTTAAAATCAAAATCTTGTTTGCTCGAAATATGAACTGTTACATTTTTCGTTCAGTATTTATCTTTTTTGGTTGAAGATTATACTATTTAGTTGAACGTCAAACTATTTTGTTAAAAATAAACTTTTTGGTTGATGGTTTATCATTTTAGTTAAAAACTCATGTCTTTGGTTGAAAATTTAAGTATTTGGTTGAAAATTCGCTTTTTTAAATTTTGGTTGACTCTTTCCTTTTCTCCTTCTTTTTTATTTTGTTATGTATTTGTCTCTAATGAGTCGTAATTGAGGTTGTTTAAAAATCTAATTTTGATTTGTGATTTTTTTCAAGCTCTGATTTCGGTACATAAAATTATTAATAAGAAATCAGATTTCATTTCGATCTTGAATGAAATTTTAAATAGAGACACCTTTTTACCTTGATTTGTCAAAAAAAAAAATATTTTTATTTAAATACTGTATCAAGGAATTTTTTTAATATTAGCTATTTTAGAAATGTATGATTGTTTGAATTATATCTTTTGCTATTTCAAAAATTTAATAATCTGAATGGACTAGTTGAGAATCAACCATAAAAAAATGTCTCTTATTTTTTTTCGGATTTTGGAAAAAGTTTCAGGAATCTTTTTATTATACCTACATTTGTATACTGACATATACTTTTAAGGTTTTCGAGACAAGTAACAATATAAAGGCATTCACAGAATGTTTAAAAAAAAAATACATTTTTCCCTGTAACAATAGACGAATACAACACAATTTTTTATACAATTTGTTATAAAAAATTAAATTTTTGACTTATGATAAAACTTTCAGGCTAAAAAAATCATAAAGTCATTCCCAGAAACTTTGTGTAGAAAAATGGTATCGATCCCTAAAAAGATACGACTATAAAACAATTATTTGTATAATTTGTTAATAAAAATCATGAATTTTTATGTTTAAATATTTTTTCACTTTAAATAATATTGTCAAGTATTTTAAAATTATTTTTCATGTCGACAAAATATTTTATCTCATAAAAATTCGATAGATGTCTATTAGTTTATAACATTTTTTATGGCAATAAAATGTCTTTTAAACCATTTATTTTCATTATATTTGTATCTTGGCATTCACTATTATTGATTTCTGGTGTACTTAATTGTTTACACGATCACAAAACTCAACTGCGACCTGCATAATTTGTCCGCGAAAATCCATTTCTGGACCCGTGGGGCAATTGCTTTCTCTTTTGTGGGACTGCAGCGTTCCCAACACGCGGGAAAGGATCTGCAGTGGGACTCCGATACCGTGTCGAACGCCGAAAATCGAACGGGCCTCTTTTTCTAACGTGTGGAGATAGATAGAGAGATCCGTTCGACTTTCGACTTCGAAACAGCATCAGAGTCCCACTGCTGCTCGCACGTTTGGCACTATTGCTCACTCAAATGTGGTGTGGCCGCTGCACCGACCGCCGTGGTGGCGCTGCGTTCTCACTAAGAAGACAGCTGGGGTGGGACTCCGATGCGTTAGATCGAACGGACCTCTCTTTCTACCATGTGAGATAGACAACGAGGTGCAATCAAAGTTGAAACGATTGTTTCGAAAATTCTCTTTCTATCGTATATGGTGGACAGAGAGGGTCCGATGGTTGCGAACGACAAGTCGTACTTGTCGTTTCATAATTATGAGATCCTCTCTGTCTACCATAGACGATAGAAAGAGAGCTTTCGAAACCATCGTTTCGGTTTCGTTCGCGCCTCGTTGTCTATCGCACATGGTAGAAAGAGAGGTCCGTTCGATTTAAGGCATCGGAGTCCCACCCCTGCTTGCCCAAAATTTTTTCAGTGTAGGAGAGTTGTGTCATGTTACCCCCTACACTAGCCCAGTGCTCCCAACGCGGGCACCTTGCACTACTGCGCATGCGATGCATAAGGCGTTTCATTAGCTGCCGTTCGCGCGCTTATTTGAAATGTTAAAAAATACAATTTTTTCTATTGATCATAAATAATCGAAAATAATTTTTTTAATATGTTTAAGTGGTACGTGAATGATTTTTAACATATTCTGAGCATTAGGTTTTAAAAAATAAAAAAAAGATTACATAAATAACAAAAAAATTTATTTTCGGAATATTCATTTTATTTTTTAACCTATTGCTCAGAATATATTAAAAACCATCCACCTACCACTTAAAAATGTTAAAATATAACTATTTTTAATTAATAATAATAAATTTAAGAAATGGTATTTTTAACATTTCAAATATGCGCGCGAACGGCAGCCAATGAAGCACCTTATGCATCGCATGCGCAATAGTGCAAGGTGCCCGCGTTGGGAGCACTGGGGTGCTATTCTCGAGACCACTCTAATATTTTTAGCATGCTAAAATTTTAGAGCGGTTGTTTGGTGCACTAAAATGTTTCGAGCGATTTCGGTATTCTCGAGATTGGTTCTTGACCGCTCTAAACGAAAATGGTGTACCGTTTTTAATGCGACGTTGCCGATATCAATTTTCGAGTGGTAGCGGGGGATTGACCAATGAAATGCTGACTACAGAAGTAAGTGATACTGTTTACGTTCAACGTTGACTTACGTAGACGCCGCAAAAAGGTAGGTCCGAGAAGTCAAAAGCATTATGGCGCATGTGAAGCGGAGCTCTTCCTTCTTCATGCCTTTCAGCATCAAGGTGCAGTCCCGTGTTGGCAGAAAACGTCGGCGTAAAGCAGAATCTCAAGAGAGTAAAAGAGACAAATAGATCTGTCCGTCTCTTTCACTCTTATCGAAAATCTTATCAAAAATTTCTATAAATCTACCATTCATCACATCACGAAATGCCATATTAACTTCTGGATGGTTTATTTATATTTTTTCAATTTCCACAGTTCTACACGTGTTTTTTTTATGTATTTGATTTTGAGGTTAGTTTATGTTTCATATTCACAACTGTCACTTGTCAATACGTCGTATGAATTTCGTTTTGAGGTTACTTTTACAATTATGCATCACTTTTCGTCTGCTTTTAGTATGCCGTTTCTCGTTTAGAGTGGTATAGACCCACTCCATGCAAAGTGGTCTAAAATTTTAGCATGCCAATCGGAATTAGTACACTAATAATACTCGAGAATACCGATTTCGGCAAACCATTCTAAAATCAACCATTTTAGCATGCTAAAATATTAGAGTGGTCTCGAGAATAGCACCCCTGGTTCTATGCAATAGAGCTTGAATTTGAAAATGTCCGGTTTGAAATTTATTAATTTGTGGAGGTCTTGCATTTCAAGTTTCACAATGTTGTAGGTTGAAATACAAATACACAAAATGTCAGCTCAATTACAATTTCAAACCTCATATAAAAGGCCTTGCTAGTCAGTTTTTTATTTCATAATCTCAGATTGAACTATTAAAAATGTTTGGGTTTTAATGGTGAACGTGAAAAATGTTCTGGTTTTTTAAATTCTTCGAAATCGCACACTATGAAATTTGCAGGACTTGATAGTTGTATAAGTTTCCGTGTAATGGATTTTCAATTAAACAATTTGAAATGAAATGCCTTCCGAATAAATGCAAAAGAATTGAAAAATAAGACATCAATTTGTACAATTCAAGCCTTTATAATGACAAGCTTTTCGAACAAGGCAGTGAATATTGATTTATTTTTGTTGATCGGAAGAAGGTTCCAAAATGCGCGCCATTTGAAAGTCAAGAATAAAAAACAATGTTTGTTATTGACCAATTGAAAATTTTCCTCCATTTTGACCGTTGCAAATGATGGTGAATTACGTTTTTGATTTAACAAAAATGAATTCAATCAATATTAAAAAAAGAAAATTTGTATAATTTCAGAAGCTTTGACTTTAAAACGTTGAATATAGTCTTAAAATTCAAAATGTAAAATTATAATCGCTTCGAATGTTGATTTGTGCAAATTGAAAAAGTTTATATTCAAAATTATTAGGCAATTTCGAATGATTTGAATTAGAAGTAAAACAATTTGAACTCCTGCATATTTTACATTCTCTATTTTCGGAAATTCAAGTCGTAAAATGTTCAATTTTCCAAATTTTTAAATTACTTTATTTTGAAATCCTTCAACTTCGAGGTTCCTGAATTAAAAAATGTTGTTTGTAATTTTGAACAATTTCACTCACAAATGATACAATTTCAACTCCTTGCTAATGAAATTGTCAAAATTGCAAAATTCCCTTCCTAAAGAATTAAATTTTGCAATCATTTCTTCCGAAAATGCATTTATTCAGAGGAGATACAAGTTCAATCCCTTTTCACTTCATTCCAAATATTGCCATCTATAACCGGGGTTCTTCGCTCTCCACTCAAAAAAATGTCTGGTCAAATCAACCAGAATTCTGGTTAAATATGCCCTTACTATTTTTTTTGGTTAGACTAACCAGAATTATGGTTGAATTAACCAGAATTCCGGTTAAATTAACCAGAAACCTGGTTAATTCAACCATAATTCTGGCTATTCCAACCAGAAAGAATAGTAAGGGCATATTTAACCAGACATTTTTCTGAGTGTCTAATTATAACAATACAAAACAAAAAAATTATACGACGAATTAATTAAAAAGTATAGTGTAATTGTCGATCTGAATGCACAAGAAGAAAAAGTTATTTTGAAATGATCTTCATGGTTAAAATATGGAACAGTGATAATTTATAAGAAAAATGTTGACAGTCTATTTCAAAATGTTTTCTAATCAAATATTCACGCGACGAAGCATGGATTCTAAAGAAGATTCCCTGAAAGAAGAAGTATTGTCGTAAAATCCTCATAGGCCTATAATAATTGCCTTGTGATTGTAGGAATAATTGTAAGAAAATTACTGTACAAATCAGAAAAATACTAAAAGTTCATAAAAATTGTTATATTTAAGGAACTTTCGTTTGAAGAATGTAATTGGCTTATTGGAACATTAACTATTATTCATCAGTAATTTTGATAAACTTATAAAATAATAACAAGGTATAGAATTTACAAGAATTACCAAAGTGTAAAATGGTTAACAGTATTGAATAAAAATTGCAAAATAAAAAATGTAATTAATTAGCGCAATCCTTTAGATAAGTTCACCGACCGAACGCGAAGAAAATCATAAAATTGGGGGCGATCATTGACATATAAAAAAGGATCGAGAACGCTGTGGGGAGAACGGAAATAAGCTTTAAAGACAGAGAGAGAGAGAGAGAGAGAACACATGTGAGACCTTTTTCTATTCCAGGATTCAGTTCCACCCATCGAAAATACTCTCAACCAATCAGCTTTATCTAGATCTTAGAAAGAGACAGGACACATCTCAAATGTTCTCTCTCTCTTTCTCTCCCTCCCTCTCTCTAAAGCCCATTTCCGTGCTCCCCACAGCCTTATCGGTCCATTTCTATAATATATCGATGGGAGCGATATACAGGGCTGCCATTCGAAAAAGATAGTAGGTAGCGCCATCTATTGATTTTGCGAGAACTGGTTATCCAAAACTCCCTGCACTGTACTCAGCCGGTAATGCAGATTTCCACCGCACCACTCTATTAGACCTTGTCGAGCAGCGACACCTACCTGTCGGTTTGCGTACTACGAGCTTCAAATCTATAGGCCGAATGTTTCAAAAAGCGGCCATCGATTTCTTGCATCAATGTTGCATCGATGTTTCGTGCAATGTTTCAGATGTTTCAGGCAATACCGATGCAATATTGAGGCAACATTCGGTGTTAATAGGGTTCCTTGAAAATGCGTAATTTTAGTTAAAAATTCATCTCTTAGGTTGAATATTTTACTATTTTATTGAAAATTCGTGTGTGTGTTGTTATGGTTTTGACCAGATAAATTGTATTAAATAATTTGTTGTTGACTGTTTTTTGTCTACTGGTCTAAAATCAATATTTTGAATATTGATTTTAGACCAGTAGACAAAAAACAATCAACATCAAATTATTTTATATCTTTTTCAGTTGAAAATTCAACTATTGGATTGAAAAGGAATCTAGCTTGTCGAAAATGAAACAATGTTACTTAAAAGTATCCTTTTTTGCTTAAAATTCAACTGTTTTTGTAGAAAATTGTTTTTTTTGTTGTTGTTGTTGAGACTTCAACTATTTTGTTGAATATTCGTCTTTTTGGTTGACTTCAACTATTTTCCATTTAAAATTTAAATCTGTTTTGGTTGAAATATCAAATATTACATTTTTCATTGAGAATTCACCTCTTTTGGTTAAAAATTAATCTACTTTGTGAAAAATTCAATAATTTCGTAAGAAAGTCATTTTTTAAGATTCTTCATTTTAGTTTTGTTGAAAAATTATTTTTCAACTGAAAATTTAACTATGCCAGTTAAAGATTCATCATTTTACTTGAAAGTTCATCTCCTTGGTTGAAAATTTAACTAGTTTGTTGAAAATTCCCTTGGTTGAAAGTTACTTTTTAACTGAAAATTTGTCTCTTATTCCATTACATGAGCAATCTCCCACCTCATCTCTGATAATATCTTTGCCAGAGTCTGGCTCAGCATCTGCTCCCTCTAGTCGACAAGACTGGCGGGAGAAATTATCAGACCAGACGAAAAACAGAATCTGGTGAATAAAGGAACCAGATTCTGGTATTTAGTTTACACACTAGTAATTAATGTAGAATATAAATAATGAAATTAAAAATCTATCAATCGGAAATTTGAACGATTCACAAGTATGACCAAACATGCAAGCATGCAAGCTTATACGACAACAGGTTATGTCTTTAATATTTCAGCGTGTCTCCTGGAATGTTGTGACGTCTCCGCAGTATATTTTCCCAGAAAAGGCTGAAATATAGTGTAAAACTATTACAGAAACCTATTAAATACCATTTTACGTTATTTTAATTTTGTCTGGTGTATATCAGGACCAGTCTGAGCCAGAATCTGCTATACCAGACTCTGGTGCCAGAACAGCACGCCAAAGCGGAACCAGCCGGGCGCCAGGCTGCAAACAGATTCTTCTTTTTCTGGCGTCCAGCTTGCGCCAGTCTGCAGTTATCTTGCTACTAGGGTTATTTTGTTTTTTAAATTGTAAAAAATCCCCGAAATGTTCAGTTGATGAATACGGAGAAAGCAAGTTTTATCGAGAAAAGTTATATTATTCACTTCCCAGAAAATCAATTTTTTATGAGAGACGGTGTCACAGTGTGACATAAAATTTATTATCGTATTCAGGTAATGATAAATAATAAGATTAACATTTTCTGCTGTTGAATTATAAAGATAATAAAATATATGCCTTTTGTGAATATCATAACAAATAGCTTGATCATAAAAGTCTTTGACGTACTGCTACCATCAAAAATACGATTTCGAGCAAATCCTTTTAGCTTGGTTATTCGAATTTTTGAGAATTTTCTAACAAAGAACCCCTTCTTTGAAAAATGGTCTCTTGCCACCTTCTCCCGTTCCACTCTTCATGTATTAATTATATTACGAACGTAATACATATTGTAAAAAAAAGGAATGTGGACAAGAGTATTGATAATTATGAATAAATATTTAATATCTTTCGATCAAATTTCCCTCCAAAATTGGGAAAAAATATTTGTACATAAATAAAACATAATAATTATCATTTTATATGTCGTGAGCACTGAATTATATCATTTTATTTATTCAGTACTTTCCCAATTGACTTCAATTTTATTTTATATACACATATATTATGTCACCAGGAGGAGGTTATTAAACACATAACCTAAAATTATAGTTAATCCGTATTTTCCTTGACCCATTTTCAACATTACAATGCATTTTATTACAATTTAAGTATTTCTATACCTTAAAATTACAAGAAATTTTAATTCTCACATTTTACATTTTAAAATCACTTAGGGTGCTTTTACACCTCTGCATGCATGCACGCGCGTGCGCATGCATTTGCAAGCGGTCATTCCAACCTCCGATAAATCTAGTAATATTATAGTAATTCTATAGTAATATTTGACGTTAGTAGAAACGTGTAGAAAATTACTAAAAGATAACTCTCATATTGTTAGATTTATTGGAGGTTGGAATGACCGCTTGCAAATGCATGCGTACGCGCGTGCATCAGGGTTGGTAACGTATAATACTTCACGTATTATACGTGGTTTGCTACGCGTATATTACCACGTATATTACCTCTCACAAACGTCTGCCGATACGCCTGATATTTTCCTTCCTGATTGCACG
>CAKNYM010048908.1:49874-77998 GCA_932195095.1 Andricus curvator
GTACAAAGTACCTATCAGACCTGGATATCAATCCGAGCTACACTTTATCAAAATTTCATGATCATAGCTCTTTTACTTTTCAAGATATGGTGAACAGAAAAAAGTATCACACACACACACACACGCGTGCGCGCGGAAATTTTTTAAAAACTTTCTTTTCGAGCTGCTGGGGTCGAATTATATCAAAATCTGTCAAAAAAGCATATTCGAAAATTTATGTAATTACAAATCTCCCTCTATGAGGAAGCAATAACGAATTGATTTATCACCAATTGAGTACTTAATTCATTACTCCGATGTGTAATTATCTGATCTCCTCGAATCTGCTTTTGTCCTTCGATAAAGACCAAAGTAAATCACCCGCCGACAATGAATACTGTTACAATATCTAAAATTGCGCAAAACATGGATCGATGAAACTTTTATTAGCTGATAACATTTGAAAATGATATAATTTGGAAAAAAATGAGAAAAAAGGATTAGGAAAATCGGTCAATATTCTCAATATTGAAGGTGATCTTCAATAAAATGGAACATTACTAAAACTCCCCACAGAAATTGAACGGGTTAACCGATTTTTTTCTATCTTTTTTTAATCGTCTCGTAATCATGTAATGAACCTAATGCAGCATATAAAAATTGAATTTCTGCATATTTGAATAATTATGAATTTCGTTCAAGCGGCTCGAATCGTGTTAGGATGCAACAATGGAAAGGGCGGATGAGTTACGATCGACCCCCTGGGTTCAGCAGCCTCGAAAAAGTTCACGGTGAATTACGATAAATTTCCTTTCAAATTCGGAGCGCCTGTTTTCGGTTCAACGGGGGTACTTTCCCGGTGGCGGATTGCTCGTTTACAGGCGCATAAATAAAGCAGATTTTCGAATAATAAGAAAAAAACAAAAACAAGACCATTTTTTAAAAAAAAGAGACTGACTTGTTAGGCACTATGCCCTTCAGATTATGTGGTTCAAATATTACATCGAACAATTCATCCGTTTAGCGGGAATCATGTCAAAACGAATACATGGGCTAAAAATCAAGCCTGACGAAGCGCCTTAAAGTGTCCCAGAAGGCGTCTTTGACTTCTCGCGGCTCACTGTCAACTGGTGCGTAGCACGCTACGATAAATAACCTTCTGATTCCTACCTTCATTCTAGCCCACAACAATCTGGGAGATACAAAATCATGATCTTTGAGATGCTGTCTTGCTTTTTCATTCATGATTAAACCGACCCCCTGACTACCATGTGATTCACTGTCTACTCCTGACCATATTTCAAAACCGCCTTTCAACACCCCATTTTCTATGTTTCTACTTTCGCAACCCTTTTTCTTCGTCTCAGGTACACATAAAACATCTAGTTTCCTTGCATGCATAGTTTCTCGTAGTTCTCTTACCTTAAGAAACTTTATTGTTTGTATTATTCATGTTTAGATTGTACACCCAACTACCACCTTTATGCGCGAGGTTTGTTTTGCGAGCTGAAATCATGTTCAAGTTAAGTGATTATTCGTCGTACGGTGGAGAGTCTAGTTGTAGCGTCAGTCCCACCAAAACTTCTGTTGCTGGAATGAGGGGGGGGGGACAGAGAAAGGAAACCGAGAGTCTCAATTGGTTGGTGATTTGAACTGAGAAGGTTACCAGCCTTCAGCAGCGTTGTATTAGATAGGAGTTAATATGTGCCCATCTGCTGAATCCCGGCCTACCTCTAAACGAGCAGCCAATAAGTCTTTTTTTTTTTTAATTGAAAAAGGGTTACATTTTATTTTATTTATTCATTTATTTATTTTTCTCCATTTTTTATTTTTTTATTTTTTTTATTTATTTTTTTTATTTTATTTTTTTTTTACTTTTATTTATTTATTTTTTTAAATTCTCAATGTAAAAAACCTCTGAGATACCGTAATTTCCCTGATTTATCGCGTGCAAATTCTTTGAAAAGGGATCAAAATAATATTACAGAAACTCAGGGAAAAACCATAAAATTAATTCCTGGAATTTGTCAAAAAGAAGCCCTACCCCAACATGTCAGGATTTACAAGAAAGAAAAGATTTGAAATTTCTTTCAAACCATTAAAATCAATTGGAAATTCCTTCGCATACCTAATTCTTTAAAATTCGATAAAGAGCCATATATAAACATATATATCAAATTTTCTCCTGCTTGAAACATTGAAATGCTTATAACAATTGAACTGAAATATCACAAGTTTAAGGGAAACTTAAAATGCATTTAGGAATCTTTGAAAACAGTGCGTCAAGTGAAACATCATCAATTTAATTTTTGAGTTTTTAACCGCTTTGAAGTATCTTTAGAGCTCACTCCCCCCCCCCCCTATATCCTTACATGAGGCACGATAGTCTAAAATTTTTATCAAGAGATTTCATCATTATTTGAAGCTTTTAGCTTTGAAAATTTTGTTTCAGTAAAATTAATACAAATTGATATGAGAAAAAAAAGAACTTATCTTTTGAAAATATTCTCCAGGCTCTCTTCTATTTTCTGTCCAATTTCAGGTTACACTTGAGGTTATACTTTTATGGAAAATTTTATATTTGGTTTTTTCCCCTATTCTCGAAAAACACGACCGGTTTCCTGAGACAGTCGAGACGAACATTATTAAAATATTTTTATTGACGTAGATTCGGAGAAAGAAAACGGTCCTTTCATAACCGTTGAAGTTTCTCATCCCACATCAATAAAGCGCTTTTTATCCGAAGGTAAGTCTGTTTTTCTTTCGTTGTTTAACTTTAATATGAAACAAAATTAATATAGATAGTAATAATGATAAGTAGGGGATTAAACTATATTTTATGTTGTTGTAGATTACGATAAAGAAAATGAAACGGATATTTCTTCATTATTATTAAATACTTGTGCAGCTCCGACAAACGCGTGTAATTTCTCACTGACTTCTAACGCACAAGTACCTCAAAAGAAGCCATAAGCAAATGCAGTGTCGTATACCAAAGAAAAGTAAAGTTTGCCACGTAGGGATTCAAATTAAAGTATGGACATCAACTACTTCCGTCCAGACATCGCCGATAAAAGATTCTTTAAAATGTATTCCTAAGGATTCAAATGCTGCTACTTCAGATGGTGAAAGATCTACGACGTGGAGTAAAACTACAACCACCAGTAAGAGCTCTGCAAGAGAATTCTTTAGAAGACTCTAAATTGCTGATAATTGAAAGCATGCAACGCTTTATACAATCTTATCCTCGCCTCTACACTGGTTTCACAAAAGACATTTTTATTACAACTGTTGGAATTCTCGAAGAGCATACTGGAATCTCGACGAGATTTATTGTTGTCGTTTGAAAAACTTCGTCGAAATGATACGTTCAACATATTAGGGCACGATTTTCGAGTGAGTGCTAGCTCTGTAAGCAGAATATTTCGCAGCATTCTTTTGAAACTAGCACCTCATGCTCAGCATTTTATCTTATGGCAGGAAGCAGGTGGCATAAAAAATAAACTGCCAATTCCATTCAGAGCCAGATTGAAAAGAGTTCAGTCTATAATCGACTGATATGAAATATTTATTCAGCAGCCTTCCGGTTCAATAGAGCAATCGTTGACATATTCGCAATACAAACACCACAATACAATAAAATATTTAATATCGTCAACTCCTGATGAAATAGTAAATTATATCTCTGAAGGTTACGGAGGGCGAATCAGTGACACACTGATAGTCGACGTCAGCGGATTTATGGAGGTAGTCCCATGTCAAGCTCACGTACTAGCTGAACGTGGTTTTAAACACGTTCAAGAAATTTTGAAAGAAAAAGGCTGTGTTCTAGTGCGACATGTAAGTGTCTCTGAAAAAAAAACTTCTAAAAATGACGTGAAACAAGGCAGAAGAATTTCCAGCTTGAGAATTCATGTCGAACGTGTAATTCGAAGATTAAGATAATTCAGAATTTTGAATATGACTGTAGATAGTCAATTTATTCCGCAGTTAGATAATGCTGTAATCATTGCATACATGATTAGAAATCTACAGGTTCGCTGACTAAGTAAAACATTCACAAAAAGAAAAGAATTGTATTACGAATATTCTTGATGGAATAAATTGTTATTTTTACATTTATATAAAGATTAATTCCTTTAATTATTTCTATCTTATTCCATTAATACAGGAAATATACAGCGGTTCCAGAAAAAATACGAATATTCTTGACTGAATAAATTGTTAATTGTATATTTACGAGTAATTCTTTTACTTATTTCTAGCTTATTCCATTAATACAGGAAATATACAACGGTTCCAGAAGAATAAGCTATCTGACATTATTTTTGTATAAAATTTTTCGTCGTAAGATAAGAGAATTTTTTGAACAACTCGATCTTTTTCGAAACTCGGATATGCTACGCAAAACAATCCTTTTTGTTTCTCCGCGAACAACATCTGTAGACGTATTTGTGCGAGGTACTTTGGTGCGATTACCCCGTTCTGTGAGATATATCGCACTCTTGCATCTTCACTTGAAGGGCATTTAATTTCAATCACACATTCGCTTGTGACTCCATCTGGGGAAGCTCCGAAGAAAGGATATTTTGGATTCAGTATAACACCGGGTTGCACGATTCTTTCCTTGAAGTCTTTCTGAATGACTTTAAGAACTTCAGACTCCAGTAAACGACCACGCTTAATTGGTTCCGTATCATGAAGTTTACATGCCCCTAAAAGAATTTCTTTTAGTGAGCCACCGTCCTCAACTTTACATCTCGAAGCTTGATAAACGTTTGATGCTGTGCAACGACCGTAGCAAAGCTCGTACCACAGATTAAATTTATTCTGATCACTTGTCATTTCAGACGCTATACTGCATATTTCAGTATTCATGTTTCTTTCGCAGAAATTAAAAAAATCCGTTGCATTTCGAGAAGAATAACTTTCCTTGTATAAATCAGATAAATAATTTAAAGACAGCTTCTGTACGTCTGTCAGCGGAGTCAAGTGGTTTACAAGGACACAATTTATTTTTGACGTTATGGCCACATTAATTATGGTGTTCATTATTGTAGGCAGAACTTCAGGTTGAAGTTCCTGTGCACTTTTTCGACCCATATCCAGGGCTGCCACACAGTCACTTTTTTTTAAGTCACTTTTTTAAGAAACAGTCAGTATAAGTCACTTTTTTAAAGGAAAATTTCATTATTTTAGTTTTTAAACCTATTAGACTCCATCTAATTCTCATAATTACTGATAATTACACTCTCCATTTTATCGACTTTGCTGTTAACGTTTTAGCTGTTACCGACTGCAGGACAATCGGCGCCGTTTGCGCGGCACTATAGCGTGAATTCTGATATTCAATTGTTTTTGTTGATCGTGGCATGGACAATATTTTCGTAACTTGTGTGTTTTCTTGCCCATTTATAGTGAAATTGTGAATTTAATAATTAATAAGAGTTAGACACAGGTATGTATTGTCTAAATCCAATATCCTTTATCCTTTAAAAATAAAAGTTAGGTTGTGTTTTTCTGGGAATCCCTTATATTCATTTCTCTTGGTTCTTTTCTCGGAAAAAAATATCGCTGTTCCATTGACGCTCTCTTTATAGCATTATATTTTCGGAAAATAGTCGCAAAAAATTAAAATTTTCTCTATTGCCTTTTCGATAACTATACATAAATTTTTTTCAAAATCAAATAAATAAAAAAAAGTGAAAATAGTATCTAAGAAAAAAAGAAAAAAATAGCTCTATCTGAAACTTGATTAAATACTTCAAAATATAGTTTTGAATGAATCTGAATATTTAAATAATTTTTTAATTGCTTGAAAATTTCTGATTTGCAAACATTTTGTAAATCTGCCAATTTTTCTCTATATCCAATTTAATGTTCTCGTCTTGGATTACCTACTTAGTTACGTTTATTAAAGTTATAATTTTGAACTAAAAATAAAAATATTTGGACATTTGATTTTTTTAGGCATCCTGGTGTGGTAAAACGCAATGGGGAAGAATTGCACTTTTTCCTCTTTGTGGCTTGAAAAAGATGACGGACAAGGCTATAAGGTAAAAGATTGGGCAGTCAGATTTAGCAATCATGAAGCTTCCTGCTCTGTATGCGGTGGTTCCAGAATTATAGTTAATCATAAGAGATCTCAGGCTCTCATTCAACATGCTGCGACAGACAAGCACAAAAAAAACTTCGCTGGCCAACGAGGAACGACGCAGTTTATGTTAAAATGTGCATCAACAGTGTCAAGCGATTCTTCTTCTTTTGTGATGACAAAATTTCCAAGTACCATTCAAATCTACAGCGTTCGTGATCAAACAACAAGAGCGGAGTTAATATGGACTTTGAAGTGTGTTGCTGCTGATTTCAGTGCTGCTTCCTGTGGTGACTTGAGAAATATTTTTCAGTCTATGTTCGGCATGAATCAAATCACCGAGAATTTTACTCTTGGCCGCACCAAGGCTACTTATCTTCTGAATGATGCAGTGGCTCCCTATTTTAGGTATGTCCAACATAAAGACATGGAAGATTCGTTTTTTAGTCTTTTATATGACGAAACAACAAATGCGGCTGTGCAAAAGGAACTCCAGACCTCTGCGAGATATTGGCCCAAAGAGAAACATGGTATCGTTTTTCAACATTTGGAAACCTTTTTCATTGGAAGTGCTACAAGTGACATCATTCTGGAGAAGTTGAACGAAGCTATGGACCACGCTAATTTATCTACATCTAATCTTCTGATGTTGGGTAGCGACGGACCAAATGTAAAAAAAGGAGTTTTCAGGAATATGAATAGTCAACTAATTCAAATGAGGAAGAAAGGTTTAATTGACCTTGGCACTTGCAACATACACGTTTGCCATAATGCGTTCCTTAGTGGAATGGATAGGCTGGGAGAGGAAGCATCTTCTTTGCTTTATTTGTTGCATGATTTTTTTCACGGCTGGCCTACTAGATGGGAAGATTTTTGCAGCATTTTAAAGAAATTTGATGTTCCGCTACTACATTTCATCGAGCACGCATCTTCGCGTTGGCTTACAATTCAAGGGGCTGCAGAAAGAAGTCTCATTCTTTGGAAACCTACGCTAGAATATTTTTTTAAATTTCTTCCGAACAAGCAGGGTCAGAACTTGCATGAGAAGGAGTGCTATCTGCGGATTGTAAAGCTGTTAAAGAAGCCAACGATGAAAGCTGAAATGATGTTCGTTGTTTCAAGCTCCAAGGTACTGAAGAGTGTTACAAAGATGTTTCAAAAAGAGGAGTCTCTTATTCACCTGTTGCATTCACAGCTGACGAATGTAGTGAAAATCTTGATTGGTAGGTCTTTTAAGAAAGAAGATTTGCCTTATGACAAAGTATTCGATAGCAGTAATTTTCTCGAACCGAAAAATGTTTTTCTCCCGCAAGACTGCTTGGATGAATTGTCAACGGTGGCTGAATTGAAAAAGGCTCTTTTTTAAGGATGCTCAGTCACATTACATCGCCGTCTGCAAACACATTTTAAATAAATCATCCTTAAAATCTGCTACAATTCTTCGAGACTTACAGTACCTGGACCCTGGTAAACGGGTGAAATCTTCCAGCTCTAGTGCCATTGTGGCAGCCGCTAAAGCTCTGCCCTGGACGGTAGAAACTGATGTGATCAAGGACGAGTGGAAACTTCTGCAAGGAGAGAAAATCTTGGAAATTAAAGGTGAGAGAATCGACGAATATTGGGCTCGTATATTTGATTTAAAAAATCTTATGGGAGAAAAGAAGTACCCGACTGTGAGTAAAGTTGTGCAAGCCTTCCTTACTCTGTCTCATGGAAACGCCGATGTTGAGAGAAGGTTTTCAGTTTCTGGTCGTATCCTTACGGATGACAGAGCATCTATGAGCGAAAGGACGTTGAATTCAATCCTCACTGTCAAATATGTGCTTAAGCACTATAATAATTTGCCTCACACTGTGCCTCTTACTAAACAGCTCCTTGATTCTGCAAGGTGCGCCCGTAACAGCTATGAGAATTATTTAGAGGCAGAAAGAAGAAGCTGAGGTATCTAGGTGTGAAGAAGAACAAGTGAAGAAAGATAAAGAAGAGCAACTGCGTAAAATATCTGAAAGCAGAAAGAAATTGCATTCTGAAGAAGAAAAGCTTGCTATTATGAGAAAAGAAGAACAGAAATTAAAAAATTCTAACAAGCTCTTAGAAGAAGCTAACATCAGATTGAAAAAGGCTCTGGAAAAACAAAACATGGAGGAAATTCAACTTGCCCAGGCTATGCTTGTAGCAGTAAAAGAATTGCGGAAAGAATCGAAAGAAAAGCGAGAAGAAATTAATAAAACCCAGAAGACAGTAGAGAAAAGAAAAAATGATATTTCAGATTTTATCTAAAAAAAAGCAGAGAATCTAAGTAATATATATGTATGGAACTATGGAATAATCTATAATATGAAAATTCTATTTAATATTGAAGTTTAAATTATTTTAGTTTGTGATTTTCCGGTTTTCTAGTTCCTATCGTAAAGAATTGTGGAATATAAATGCGGCAATTTTGTGAAAGGTTTGTTTAGTTTGTAATAAAATGAGTTACAATTTTTTTGACTTGTAAAATTTATTCTGAAAATTGTGGCCTTGGTATCCACCCCCCCAAATTCAGCACTATAATTTCATCTAATCATTTCAAAGCAAGCCCATTAAATATATGTGTAATTAAATCGAAATTTTGGGGTTAATAAGTATTACTATGGAAATAACAGACATTTTTTTGTGTGTGAACATTAGTCACTTTTAGTAACTTTTTAGATGAAATTAGTCACTATTTTCACATTTTTGAACTCCATTAGTCTGTGGCAGCCCTGCCCATATCTTTTGCTTTAATATATTTCAAGCTTGAACCAATTTCGGAAAGTCTGGCCTTCTTCCAGTAGCATGTGATTTCAGTAGGAGACCGTTCCTCACTGCGACGGTGTAGCCACATCATGAGCGCAATTCCGTGTTTACAGCCTCCTAATGTATAATATTTAAAAAAATCAAAGCAGCGAATTGTAGCTTTTGAATATTTTACATATATGAAGCGTTGGGTGAAAAAACAACCTAACTCGGAAAATCGTGTGTTGAGATAAATCGATTCAAAGATTTCAAGCTGTTATTTAACTAAGAAAATATTCATTTAAAAATAAATCCTTTCATACACATAAAGTATTACAATCTAAAAGTGAAATCCTGTCGAGAAAAAAAAATTAAAAAAAAAAATCATTCAAATAATTGAAGATAAACAAAACGAGTTAGGTTGTTTTTCTATCCAATGGGTATTATAGGTATTTTTTATTATTAATTTCACGTTTTAAACATTATTTCATGATTTTTACTGATATAATTGTTATTAACATGACTGAACTGGACGTTTCTGTGGTTGACTGATCTATTTTTATTTAGATTTTTATGAATTATTAAGCAGTAACAATAAAAATAATAGCGCACTGATTCGCCGGCTGGTCACTACACGCTGCAGTCTGGACAGCTGTGCGAGAGCGAAGAACGGGAGCTGCGCGCGCGACGTTTCTCCATGCGTCCTACTCTAGTATAACGTGATTTACGTAAACAATAATTTTTATATTAGTTTTAAGCTGTGTACTAACTAATTAGGGTTCGCTGATTCCGAAAAAGCGATTTACGGAAAAACAACCTAACCCGGGTTACGTTGTTTTTTCACCCACCGCTTCATATATCTTAAGAACATTTATTTCATTAAAAAGAACATACACTATCCGTAATAGTGAATATTCAATAAACATTAAAATAATATGCGGAATAGAACTGACCCAATGAAGCAGCGCAAGCTTTGCAGATCACTTCGTTAATCGTATTTTTATTCTCGTCGATTTCTACTTCAACATTGTAAATTTTGCTAGTTACGCGATGTTCAGGTGTAACTTTAGCTATAACTGGGCATACTCCATTTTTTCTATTTAATTCAACAAATCCAATAGCAGAATCGCCGTAGCTTTCTCTGGCAGCCCTATAAAATAAAATATCATTAAATTTAAGATTCAATTTTATAATTCTTTAGTCTTTTATAAAAAAATGTATTTCCAACATAAAAAGTTAAAAACTTTGAGATAAAACTATTATTAGCATATCAACTGCCGTTCTAAGACTCTTAACCCTTCTGTTGCCACCCAAAAAAAACTCACAGCATCTGCCACCCGGGTATCTGGGTACCCCGCCCACGAAATTGTTGTTAAAAGTCCATTGTAACTTGAAATAACTATGTGTATTCAATCAATATTTAATTATTCATATTCTAGGAAGGTATTCCTACCTAGAACGCAATCATAAAATGGCGTGTTTTCATGCCTCCATAAACGAACGAAAAAGTACGCGTTATGAGCGGTGTCTGGCGGCGCGTTGGATAACACAGGCCGACAAAAATTGGCAAAAATATTTTACCAGGAACCCGAGTATACTTTTCCGAAGGTTTTTGACGTGCTGAATCCAAATTCGAGGTCAGGATTTCTCTAGTGGCTCAGGTTTTCTGTCGGGGTACCCGGATGGCTCAGCCGTGCTTTATTTTTCAATTGCAAAATATTTCAAGCTAAAAAACTTCTAAAAATATGTGCAATGCAAAGTTCGATAGAGAATCGGTTCAATCATGTAGATTCGAGAAGCATTCAGCCTATCTTTATTAGAAAGAAAGTTATTTAACAAAACGTATGCCGATGGGTACCCGGGTGGCAACACAAGGGTTAAGCTAAGAGTCATTAATTTAGATATTTCCTAATTTTTTACTTTATACATAATTTTAAACATAAATTGATATGTCCAACAGCTACATTTTAAAGATTGAATCTACATTCTATAACCTCCGCATTCGAGATTCTTATTTTTATTCTTTCATTTTTCTACAATTTTTTCTTCTCTTTTAACGTATGTTTTTCCACTTAGAAAACCCAGAAATAAAATATGAAAAGAAATTAATCTTCGGTTATTCATAAAGTTTAATATAAAAAGCTTTTTTGGTCGCTTTCGTCATGAATTTTTTTGACAGCTTAACGATGCTTAAAACTTTTGGATCTCAAAAAAATATGCTGAGGATTTTCACTCTGTGGGTATCATATGAAAATCTCAAGATCTGTTGAAAAATAAAGATTGGAGAATTCCGACTATTTCATTATTTACGAATCCAAATCTAACCATTAAACAATAAAATATAAAAAACGCCTACCGAGTAATTTTTCCTCCTCTAACCTCTGCCGACATAAAGTCACTCGATAAGAAAAAATTTGTCGACTTTTGGCACATTCGCACTGTCACGCTTTACAAAGCCGGGTTTTAGTGAAATTCTAGGCATTTTAAATATCTTTTACAATAGATTATGTTTACTGTTTACACATTAAATCGCTAGCGGCCATATTATATTCCCTCACCAGCCGGACAACCGCGCTACTCAGAATGAAGTACTTCCGATAATCCGCCCAACCAATCAGATTTTCCCGCAAAAATTAAAAAATTATACTTTTTAACCATTAAAAAAAATTTTAACTTGATTGAAAAAAACTTTCCTTCCGTAGTTACTTTATTTTTTTGGTGTTTTTTAATTTTACTAGGAAAAAAAATTATTTGAAAATATGCAACAACCCTATTGGTGAGTAAATCGTAGTGGAACTTAGTTATGTGCAAGGCCTCAGATTTTTTGGAGTTCCCAGAAAAAAATTACGACCCTCTAAAAATTTGTAATTTTCCCATGGTGATTTTATTATGAAGGGAATTATTTTTGGGCAAATATCAGATGGATTTAGATGAAAAATGGTACAAAAATTGCTCACGGTAAGTTTTAACCTTTTATGTTAAGTAGTTTTTGCACTGTAATGTTTTTAAAAAGTGCAAAATGTCAGATGGTTTACGTTCATTTCAAAAATAGATCTTGTCTATTATTTCTTTCTAAAGTCAACTATAAAGTTTAAGTTATAAAGAACATGTAAAGGCCACCTTATGATTATTCGCCGCTAGGTTCAATTTAAATTTATATTTTGTTGATTTGAAGGCTTTCAAATGTACGTAAAAACGCCATTTTTACTACACTCGGACACCTTTTTAGTGCAGTTTAAAACTCTAATATGCATAATTCATAAAGAACACTCAACTCCCGATGTAAGTATGGTTTCGGGCATGGTTTGCAGTGGCCTTCAACCTAAATTGAGGAAATCCAAACGGAAACAGTCAGAACCACACGAACCATTTCTGCTGGATTTGGACGCATGCTAACAGCTGACGCATCTAACGAAATGAGAGTACTGCACTCATGCTATTTGTCACGCATGGCTGAGCACCGCCTCTCTCTTGGTCCCGCGGTCCCCGCATCTCCAAAATGCCGAGGACTTAAATTCTAGGAACGACGTAAGCTGATGGTTCTTACGTCGAGAGTTGAGTGGATTCGAGGCTTAATTAGCTCTAAATAGATCAAAATTACTTATTACAAAACCTCAGATTTTTTAAAGATATACCCGCGGTTTTGAGGCTCATATCGACACTCGCGCTCGCGTTCAGTTTGGAAAAGAAGATGGTGCAGATAAAATAAAAAGTAAGAGAAAGAAGTTTATTTTAATTTTGATAAGTTTACATGAATTAAATATTGTAAGGAATATTAAGAGAAAAACTATTCTTGTCATCTACTAAAAAATTCACTAAAATTTCTGGATCTGATCAAAATTGGGTTTTTGGTAGTTTTTAAAAAATTCTAAAATCCTAGAACTTTTTAAATTTGTGTCCAATCAGGAAATGTTATGAAGATGAGTAAATCTTGTTGACATCCACTATGTGAGAAGTTGTAGGCTCCGGAAGCTACGATCATGGTTCCTTAGAGCAACCAATCCCGACGCAACTGGAACGTGTACGTCATCGGCTTCTGCTCCTTCTATCCTAGAAGGTAAGCAAGAGCGGGAAATTTATGCGAGATAACATCATGCAACACTGTTCCTTGGAGTCAGGTCTCTAGCCGCGGATGACCTTACGTGGCAGACGGGACAGTTGGAGATGAAGGTTTCACCTCCGGATACTTTTTTAGAGTTACCAATCTTTGTAGAATGATATGAGGAACAGTGTTGACGGACCAGATGAAGTGATCCCAGAAGAACAGCCTTTTGCATCCGGTTCGTGATGGAATGAGCCTGACGCTGGCAAGCCGGAATCTTGTTGAGTTGGCTAATAAATGAAGCTTTCGTACCTCCAAGACAGCCGATTATGAGAACTACAAGATGGACTTTGTAGCCTTGGTACAGCCTGCTCAGCTCGGAAAGAAGTGCTTGATATTTCCCCCGTTTTTCTTCCTCCTTTGCCGTGATATTACTATCGGCTAGTGCCGAGAATTCAATCACGTAAATGATCTTGGTCTTCAGTTCTTGGAGGACAATATCAGGTTTCGTAGCACTGATACGTTGAGTGGTGGAGAATGAGAAATTCCAGTAGATCTTACACTGATCATTCTCGACAACGGAATCAAGTTCCCCCTGGGCGCATGGCAAGACGGGCAATAGATCATTTTTTCATGTAATTTTTTTTTCCAAACATTTTTGTTCTTAACATTTTTTTTCAAAAAATTAAAAAAATAAAAATATTCATAAAATTTTGTTTACAAAGTTAAAAAATATTTTGTTTTAGGATTGGATTAACCTGTTTAACGAACTAGACGTTCATTTTGGGACCCTAAAAAAGTTTATAAAAGGCTGATTTGATTTGTTAAATCTTTCAAAAGTAAGCGTGGCTACAACATTCAGGTAACCATACAGACAGACACCGACAAATTTGTCTGATTTTCGGACTTTGTGAGTGCTGAAACGTAAGGAACTGTTAAAGAGTAGAGATCGAAAATTTGGACGATTCCATTATACTTTAATGAATGAGAATGTGAAAATGTCGTTAAATTTGAGAAATTACATCTCCTTAAAATAATAAAAATTTCTTTTGCTGAGTAATTAAGATAGTTCTTAAAGCGAATGTTAATTCACACTGTTACCCAGGGTCTCCAATCTGGAACTCCACATAATTTTGCTAGGTTATATGAGATTTTGATTTTTTTAGCTGGCTTCTCAAAAAAAAGTTTTTCATTCAATTACATCAACTATTCCATGAACTTTTAACCTTTTTACATTTTCCTTAATTTAAAATTTCTCGACTTCTTTCAAAATACGTACAGAAAGTGAAACTGTTCGAAAGCTTCAGTAGTGAAGAATAATGGTCAAAATGAGCCCTTATTAATTAAAATCCGATTGTTTGTAAGGGATTCAATTCGAGAACATCTGCATAAAAATTTGAATTACAAATTTGATTTTTTTAGTAACAGTGACACTTTTTAAAGTGGTAATTAATTATGTCTTTCTGCGACTCCTTAATTTGTTTATATACAGCTGTTCAAGTTTAAAATCTTCAATACTGGCAAACTGGAATCTTTTTTAGCGTCAACCAAATTTAAAGCGTACTTCTCAATTGTTTTAAATTCAAAATTTCCACCTAATCTATCTGAAATGGTACGAGCAGGTCTGCGTCAATTAAGCGAAAGTGTCATTTGTAGTCTTTGTTAAGCGACTAAGTAGGGCAAGAAAGCTACTGATTGTGGCAAAACATTAAAAACGAGTATTCTGTACTACATAGATTTTCTTTCTTTCCAGTAACGCTAAACAAAGTGTAGAAACTTTCAATATCTTAAAAATCCTATTCTATCGTTTAAATCTTGATATCATGTTGCGTTTAGATTCGATTATTTGAAATTCTTTTTTATAGCCTTTTATATTGTACAAATATCTAAATTTGACCAATTACTAGTTTAAAAAGAAAACAAGAATCTGAATGAAATTTTCCTTCAATGGGGTCGTTGCGTATTTTTAAATATATTTTTTCCTAGTGAAATTAAAAGAGCACTAACCCTGCCGATGAAAGTTGCCGGCACTGGCGAAAGGCACTGGGCCGCCAGTACCGTTTCAGTGACTGTTTGTGCTGATTTCGGCACCTAAACGGCACTCAGAGTGATGCGACGGTCATATAATGGTCCTATTGTGTTCGTCACGTACCGGGCGGGCTTTTTTTAATTTATGAATTTTCTCATTATATATATTTTATACTTATAAATTATATATATTTTATACTTATAAATTATATACGTATCTCATTCCATTTACTTTCGCAGAGTTAATTTCAAAATTTTACAATTTTTCAGCTGGTCTACTTGGTAGCCTATTCGCAGGTATAAAGGGAACTTCTGCAGGCATTTAAAACTGGAATCTGAGTAGCTTTAAACGAGCAGCACTGAAACGGCACTGCGCAGTGCCGCTTGAGTGCCGTTTCAGCGCCGTTCAATCGGCAGGGAAGAAGGAAACTTTTTTTTTTTTTTAAATAAGTTTGAATTTTGTTAATGTTTAAAAACTGCACTTCTTACATTTTATGTGGGAATATGAGGCATTCTGATTGGGCTAGCGTCGGAAGTAAACATCAGTCTGATTAGCGCAGTTGATGGAGCAAGCATAACCTATTTTCACGTTTATCATTTAAAACGTGTTTAAAAAGTATGAAGAATGGCCCAAAAAGGTGTTCAAAATGCTTAGGATTGTATTAAAACCAAAATTTGTAAAGTGTGGCAGCGCGAATGTGCCAAAATTCGACATGTGAATGGTCACAAACTTTTTCACCAGCTGTCAGCTGGATACTTTCTTAGTCAATGGAGCCACTGCATACCATTATTCTGATTGGTTAAGTGATTTGCAGAATATGACGTTTCAAGGTCACAGAGTTCTTTGACTGGAATTTTCGATACTTTAAAAAAAAAATTCTCAGAAGTGAAGTACGTATTCAAATTTTTGTTTAAATGTACTAACCTTTTTTAGAATTGTATGCAGTATTTAAAAAATATGTTATCTAAAATGCATACAACAACTCCATTTTAATATTCATATAATTGCATTGTCTAATTATTGACAGTAGCAAAATGCCATTTCAAGGTGGCCGCTGGGCCAGGCAAACTCGGAAGTGACTGCGTATTTATTGAAAGCAAAAAAAACTGGGAAATGACAGTAAATTTTTTTCTTTTTGCCAGGTATTAAACAAATTTAAATTTGAGTCGTTCTCTAAAAAATCAACCGCAGTTGATTATTTCCGAGTCGTTCGTTTTCATCATCGGTGATCTTGAATTTCGAAGCAATTTCTTCATTTTGAAGTTGCATTATTTAATTTTATGTTGCGTTCCGCGGATGTAGTCAATCCGTGCTTGACTCGGACTTTGAATTTTTGAAGCTTTAGAAATAAATATATTTAAATTACAAGGCTTTTATTTCATAACTATACATTGTGAAATGTTTCAACTTGAAATTGCTGATTTTTAAATATATAAAGCTTTTATTTGTACGTTTTTGAGTTCAGAAGAGTTTCACTTTGAATGCTTTAATTTGCAGCTTAGTTTTTATTATAGATGTGCAAAAACCTTGTAACTTCGAGTCCAGTCGATTTCTTGTCAAGTCAGTCGAGGAAATGACCGGGAATTTTTTCTTGAATCTTAGCGGCTTTATCTCGCTTTAAGAAATCACTGATTTGATGAATGAATGAAAAAATATTTTTTCATGGAAAATTAAAAAAGCTGCCTCAAAAATATTCTGTTTTTATTATAAAGGGTCATAACTTATTTTTCTTAATTTTTATTGCAGCGACTACTCTGATCTTCGTGTCATTCACGATTTCTTCTCTAATGGCTGAACGTGGAAGCTGGCTTTATCTTGGCGGAACCCTGATCAGTTTGTTAAATTTGACGGTCCTCTTCTCATTCGTTAACCTATTTCTGAGAGTAGCTTTCCTCTACCAGATTCGTCTATACATAGGATTGTTCATAATGTGCGGTTTCATCATCTATGACACGCAATTGATCGTCGAGAAACACACCATGGGTAGCAAAGACTTCATCACGCACTCTCTTGATCTCTTCATTGACTTCATCGGTGTGTTCCGCCATCTTCTTGTGATCCTCACACAGAAAGTAAGTAATTTAAAGGTAAACGAATAAACTCATAAATCTATAGTTGTCCATTTATTTGATTTTTTTTCCGTACAACCATAGAATATTAGAACTTTATTTGAAATAAAAGTTTATACATTGGAATTAAATGGAATTTATACAATAGTGATAATTATAATGATAATTTTGTTTTAAATAAATATATACGGCTGTAATGCAATGGTAATTAAAGATATCAATTGTAATAACTTTAGTAACCGGAGTATAATTTTTTCTCTTGCGTCAGAACATTCGTCTTTAGACTCGTGACATATCGGATTAACCCATTTTAATTGTAGTTACAAGATTTATTAAATTATTCTTAACAGAGCATGTTTTCTTTCAGGAGCAGCAGGATCGCAAGCGCAAAAACTAAGTTTCGAAACTATGGACTATCAAGTCCACGCATTCAAGTAAATCCATAATCTAGAGGTCTTCATTTATTCTATCCATACCTAGGACTACAGTACATACACTTTAATATACAAAGTATACATAAACAAGTAATGTCTACGCTGGCGGATTGTGAAGGGAAGAAAAACATAAGAATCTAATTTTAATACGATAAAAGTACTGGATTATGCAAAGGATATTTTACAGCTACAACACTTCGATAAATTCAGAGTTCATTGGTTCGGGAGAGTCTGAAGTGTATTTATTTTCAATCCACTCATCTTGACTTTTCTCTATTAGTTTCTTGATATAATTTGATACTTTTTCGCTAATATTAATCTATAGATTATTGTACTATATTTTTATCGTTCAATAAATAAAATTTCCTAGTTTCTCTAAAGCCTTCTTTTTCATTGTTTATTTAATGTAAATATCTGTTTTATAACTTCATCTTATCAGATGTTGAATTCATCTTTGATGTTTGACGGTTTTATTCTTTTTGGTCAATTTTTTACATGGATTGTAGATTTATGCGAAAGAGGTCTACCAAATTCAAATGTTATCGGACCCGTGGCTTACACTGTTTGAGTGTGATTTGAAGAGTGAATCTGTAGTTTTACTAGAGTGCTATTAGAATGCTGTAGATGCGATATTTGTACTTTACAAAAAATTGCCAGTGTATGTTATTTCAGTATCAAATATCAGTTTTTTGTAACATATTGCATGATATTCGATAAAAATAACGTGTAAAAAATGATATATTATATGTGCCAGTACACGGAATATCTAAATTTTAATTCTTTGCCTTTTGTCTCCGCAGTCAAACCGTAATTTTATTTGTTTAGTGAAAAGATAATCTAATTCTGTATGCCGTTTTCGTTAAAATTTTCTTTGAAAAAATGTATTAGTGTAATAGAGCCTTGGATTGTTTTACCATTTAGTAATGGAAACATTTATTCAATACCTAAGGATCCAATGAGTTACAGTAAAAGCATAAACTTTTGGTTCGTACGTTTACATAAATAATAGATTAAGTATATATTTATAATGAATCGATATATTTTTATTTTTGGAAGATAGACAAATTAAAAACTTATAAAAATCTTTAAATTCTGTTATTTAGATAATTTTGTTCTTACTATAAGATTGCTGTACCTCAATAAAATATATATCATTTAATCGTTTACTTGCATCACCTCTCTCAAACTGGTAAATTATAAAAATGCATTTTTTTGTTAGCTTTTCTTACCAAAATTCGTGAGAAAATGTTTAGAATTCGTCGAAACTTGGTTTCGAAAGATAATCCTTTTATTAGAGTTCCAAGAATAGAATTCATAAAGATAATCTGCATGTGTTCGCAGCTAATATATTCCGTTCAATTCCGTTCACAGCATGAAGTTGTAAGTGTAAAAGGAAAATAACAATGTTCAATTCATAATATATGAAAATCTTTGGAATCAGTTTTAAATCTTTGAAATTGTACAAACAAAATTAAATTAATAATTGAAAACTAATATTTTTGAAATAAATAGTGGAGACCTGGGCAAGATGAGCCGTCCGTAAATCTCGTGACGCTAAAAGTAGTCAAAATTGACCCCTCTGTCCCCACCCTCGTTGCAGGCTGTAACGATCTTAAGACCCCCCCTAAGGGGCATGTGGCGAATTGCCGACCCCCCCCCCACCGTTCCTATTGGGAAGGAAAATTTTGTTTTCATTTGAATATTATTATTGATTAGCATTATTATATGCGCGCTACAGCGCGCAGGAAACATTGCATTGCCAATTAGTAATAAAAAAGGTTCCTATGTTTCAGATTTTCTAATTGTACAGTTTAATCACATCAAAAAATAATAATAATTTGAGAGGCATGGTTTTATTTTGCAAGCAAAATGTTTTTGTTTTTTCACTGATTAATGTGGAAAAGGTCATGGAAAATTAAAAAAGCTACCTCAAAAATATTCAGTTTTTAACGATTTTTCATTATTTTGAATTGTTTGAAATTCTTTTAATTTCAAGCATTTTCAGGAATTCAGAATATTTAAGGAATTCTGGGAATTCAGAGATTTTCACGAATTCAAAGAATACAAGGAATTAAGGATATTCAGAGAAATTAGGGAATTCAAGCAATTTCGAATATTCAAGGATTTCAGATAATGTAGAGATCTTCAAGATTTCAGAAAATTCGAAGATTTCAGAAAATTTAAGGAATTCAGAGGATTTAAGAAATTCAGAGATTTTCACGCATTCTGAGAACACAAGGAATTCAAAGTATTCAAGGATTTCATTGAATTTACAGAATGTCAGGGATTTTAGAGCTTTTAACGCATTCAGGAAATTCACAATATTCGAGGATTTTAAGGAATTCAGAAAAAATCAAGGATTTTTGAGAATTCAAGGAATTTAGAGATTTTCAGGGAATCTGCCAAATTTTTCTTGCTCTAAATATAAAACTCTTAAAGGAGAAATGAAATTATGTTTATTTTAAGTTTTAAAAGCTGTAAATTTTTAGTTTAAAAGGCTTTAAATTTGAGCCCTGGCGGACCGAACGAACGGAGCGGATACGCTACAGCGTATCCTCACAGTATCCACATCGTATCCTCTCCGTATCATGCCAGAAAAACTCATTAAAAAAGGAAGATGAACATTTCACTTGTTGAAATTCGGATTCTACGTGAAATTTTGCGTTAAAAGATCACGGAGTAATCGCAATAGTTTATCTTGCAACATTAAAAACTTTAAAAAAATATAATACTTATCGATAACGTGGGCTGAAGGCGACTTCAAACGCATCGTCGACGGATAACGCCTATTAACTGCTACTGAACGACGATGCGTTTGAAGTCGCCTTCAGCGCACGTCATCGATAAGTATTATATTATTTTAAGGTTTTTAATGTTGCAAGAAAAACTATTGCGATTACTCTGTGACCTTTTAACTCAAAATTTTACGTAGAATCCGAATTTAAACAAGCGAAATGTTAATCTTTCTTTTTTAATGAGTTTTTCTTGCATGATACGGAGAGGATACGATGTGGATACTATAAGGATACGCTGTAGCGTATCCGTTCCGTTCGTTCGGTCCGCCAGGGATATTGTACCATTTTTTAGTAATTCAAACATTTTTTATTCTGCTTTCTTCATAATGTGTCCCCTAAGGGTTTAGATGACTTCCATTTCTTACAACACTTCCTTCTACATGTTTTATAAAATCTAATCCTTACTATTTACAGTTATTTACACATATTTACAGAAAATCTTCTATCTATATCCTTATTTCTATTTTTTGACGATAGCGCAATTTAAGACGTGTGAGCGAGCGATCGAAAGCGAGAGTGCGAGAGAGAGAGATTGACGCGGATAGATCGAGGATAAGAAGAGATAGGGAAAAGGAGATTGAAAAAGAAAGACGTAAATTTATATAGACAAAGAGATAGAATGGGATACATTTTCTCTATCTATTTCGATCATAAAGATTCAAAATGATTCAAAACTAAGGATAGGAGTTCTATCTTTTTACTTCCAGCAGGGTTTCATCATCCCTAATACCTTGACTATTTCCTCCCTTGTGATGTCCTCCTCATTTATTTCCCTACCATATTTTCCTCCTTTCCTAACTTTTCTCTCTACCCCTCCTAGTAATTCCATAATATATTTTCTCCATTCTACCATCTCAATATCCTGGTTTATCCTTTTCCTTCTTCTTCTCTTTCCATTTACCACCTTCCAAACCTCTTCATCCGCCCTAGCCTTCTTAAGGCTAATTTTTAAGTTGTTAAATTGATTAATTTTCAGTTTGAAATGCAGTAAGTAGTGAAATTATTTGAATTGGTAAGCCTAAGAATGAAAATTTCTCTATTTTTATAGTCTACAATTTTAAGGGCCCTGGAAATCGAGTGTAAATCGTAGAAAAAGGATTCAGGCCAAACGGCGAAGCCATTTTGTCTGATTTTTTGTATAAATGATCTAAAGGGTATACAGACTCTCGGTACAGCTCGATTTTTTCGAAAAAAAATCTATTTTTCATGTAACAATGAAAAGAAGAAAAATTACTTTTTGTGGTACAGTGTTCTACTATTAAGCGAAGCAGGGAGCAGGTAAAGCAGTTATCGTGCTCGGAATTTCTTTTGCGCGACCCTAGCGGGAAAAGGAAAAACTACGCTCCATTATCATTCAACTCTGCAGGTTATGAAGCGCCCACTGTCACCCACATTGATTCATTCAGGGGCGAACACACCGTATATAAAAACTAGGGGCGCCTACCCAAAGGAGTGGGTAAATTTCCAAAAGGTTAGGTGGGTGGCAAACTTACTCCGAAAGTAGTTAACTATATATATATATAGTAGACAATATAATACAAGCTCTCTGTATAAACGGGCAGATTATACAAACATGCAAGATATCCATCATATGCGTCGCCCAATTTCCTCCGAAAATACCAGATTGATTCGCATTAAACACAAACTTTGAATGTTTGCACAACTCAGGGGCTGTCTGCAATAACCGGTTATAGAAGTCAAGCGCTTAGTATTTTGACCCTGAGAGCTTGTAAAAAATGTTTCAAATTTTCATGTTCCAACATTTGACTGTATGTCAAATTAGCTGAAAGGAGGCCATTTTGTAGAAAAAAGTAGCAGAATTTTCTTTTTATTTCAAAGACTACACGTGCTATAATTTGTTCTCATCAGGAAACGAAGAAGCGCAATTAAATTTCAAATTTAAGGGCCCTGGAAATCGAGTGTGAATCGTAGAAAATGGATTCAGTCCAAACGGCTAAGCCATTTTGTTTTTGTACAAATAATCTAAAGGGTATACAGACTCTCGGTACAGATCGATTTTTTCGAAAAAAAATCTATTTTTCATGTAACAATTAAAAGAAGAAAAATTACTTTTTGTGGTACAGTGTTCTACCATTAAGCGAAGCAGGGAGCAGGTAAAGCAGTTATCGTGCTCGGAATTTCTTTTGCGCTACCCTAGCGAGAAAAGGAAAAACCACGCTCCATTATCATTCAACTCTGCAGGTTATGAAGCGCCCACTGTGACCCACATTGATTCATTCAGGGGCGAACACACCGTATACGAAAACTAGGGCCCCTATCCAAAGGAGTGGGTACCCGGTAACAAGGAGTTCATTGAGAAGCATAGAATGGCATTTAAAAAAGTAGACACTTCAATGCCTTGAAATGCGTACTAATTGCATTTTTGTCCGAAATGCCATTAAGTGCGTTTTATGGCTTGAATCTTGTCTCGTTCCAATCATTTTCAATGCGCACAAATGAAAAGGCATTAAACAGACGTCATGGTAATACTGTTAAGTGAATTGGCGTTAATGCTATTTAATGCGGTTCGCCGAGCCACCCACTTGAATGCCATACAATGCCTTTCATGACACAAAGTATTGAATTGGGTTAATGCCATTTAATGCGGTTCGCCGAGCCACCCACTTGAATGCCATACAATGTCTTTCATGGCAAAAAGTATTGAATCGGGTTAATGCCATTCAATGCTGTTTCGAGATATTTTAAGTTGAATGCCATACAATGCCTTCTGCGGCAGATTGCATTGACAAGGCTAATGCCATTTAAGAAGAATAGGAACCATATACCCTGGCGGACCGAACGAACGGAACTGATACGCTACAGCGTATCCTTATAGTATCCACATCGTATCCTCTCCGTATCATGCAAGAAAAACTCTTAAAAAAAGAAAAATTAACATTTCACTTGTTGAAATTCGGATTCTACGTGAAATTTTGAGTTAAAAGGTCACAGAGTAATCGCAATAGTTTTTCTTGCAACATTAAAAACTTTTAAAAAATATAATACTTATCGATGACGTGCGCTGAAGGTGACTTCAAACGCATCGTCGTTCAGTAGCAGTTAATAGGCGTTATCCGTCGACGATGCGTTTGAAGTCGCCTTCAGCCCATGTTATCGATAAGTATTATATTTTTTAAAAGTTTTTAAAGTTGCAAGAAAAACTATTGCGATTACTCTGTGACCTTTTAACTCAAAATTTCACGTAGAATCCGAATTTCAACAAGTGAAATGTTAATTTTTCTTTTTTTAAGAGTTTTTCTTGCATGATACGGAGAGGATACGATGTGGATACTATAAGGATAAAAATTTCTTCAGATTCGTGGGAAAATTTGAAATGTTTTTTCACTTTGCAAAATTAATTTTACAAGAATAATAAAGAATATTTAAAAATAAATTTTGAAGAATAAATAATAATTCAACATTTATTAATTTAGAAACAATCGAGTTAGTTTAAGAGATATTTAAAAGTTTTGAAAAGATTTGAAAATAATTAAAAATTTGTAAAGATTTTATGAACATTGCTAGGAAATTTTAAAATGATTTCTTATTTTGAAAAAAAAAATTCCAAGAGAATATTTAAATAGATTTTGAAAGATTTTAATGCTTTTTAAAAATTTTACAGTTTTTTTTTAATTTGAGCAAAAATTAGAATGATGTTAAAAGATATTTAGAAGTTTTGACAGACTTTTACAAATAATTTGAAATTCGAGAAGAAAATTTATAATAATTTTTTATTTTCAAAAAGTAATTCAAAGAGAATATTTCAAAAGATGTCAAAACGAAAACAGATTTTGCAGTATAAATAACAATCGAACGCTGTGATCCCTGCTATAGTTTAACTTGCAATTTTACATGCATTCAGTACATAATTGTTGCAAATAAATAGATTTTGGGTAATTTTCTGAAGAATGTCAATTTCAATTAATATTAGTGAATTCTCATGTAACCTTTTTCCTGTTAATATGACTTCTTTCAAAGTTTTACATTCAGTCCTTATTCTCGCAGCCTTCACGATTTACTTCGAATGAAAATCTGCCACCTACATCTGTGAGTAACCCCACCCAGGAAATTAAACGACTCAAAAAGAGTTTGCGTCAATACGAAGAAAAATTGAAGAACATAACCGAGAAGTACAATTGAATATTTCAAATTAAAAGCTTCGGAAAATCTAGAAATATAAATTTTTATAAAAAAAGAAAAATCTGATTTGTCATAAAAATTGATTCGACAAATTTTTCTAAAATCAAAATTTAAACTTTTTAAATTACTTTAAGTAAATTTAAATCGTTTAGAAGTTAACAATTAAAAATTTTTAATTATACTTTTCGAAATTCAAACATTTCAATTTTAATCGCAAAATTTAAACTTATGATAGGGAAAAATTGGAAATTTAGCGCTTGCCATGAAAATTCAGAATTCTATTCTAAAATTGTAATTATTAAAAATTGAAGAAATTATTCAATTATTCAATAGAAAAATTGTTTTTTTTTAACTGAGTTTGAAATGTCGAACTTTTTGGAACATTTTTCAAATAAAAAAAAACTTCAATATTCAATGCCTGGATCTAGAATCTGCTCATTTTTAAGGCTTAAATTTGAGAAATTGTTTTAATTTTTCATTGTTTTGAATTTATTCTGAAGGCATTTTATTCAAAATTCTTTGATTACAAATCCTTTAAACTGAAAAGCGTGCAACTATCAAGTCTTTTAATTTGATACTCTACGGTTTCGAAAAATTTAATAAATCAGACAGTTTTGTACGTTTAAAATTGAAACCAAACTATTCAGAAAATTTAAATATAAAATTATTATATTTTAAACTGACTAATATTGAAAACAAACAATAATTTAAAACATTTAAATCTGAAATTAATCAATTAAAAACTAAAATAAAAATGCTTTTAATATGAAATTTTTCAATTTTGAAATATTTTAAATTGAATTGGAATTGGTTTGAATACAAAAAAGTTTTTATATCACAATTCTTCGCGGCTAATTTTTGTTTACTTTTAAATGAAGTTCGAATTTTTTTTAAGTTTCAAGTTTTTGTAGTATACATTTTTTCATTTTTTAATATTTTTCATTTAAAATTACTTTTTATTCTGAACGTTTTGTATAACATTCAGTTTTACAGGGTTTATAATTGAAACTTTTTCCATTTTGAACGGTGAAAATAAAGGTGAAATTATTTATTGATTTTATATTTAATTTTGTCTAATCAATTTTTATGTTAAATCATAATTTCTTAAATTGAATAAAAATTTAGATTTCTAGAACTTCAGAAGCTTTTACTTTGAAATATTCAATTTAGTTTTCAGTTTCTAATTGTAAAATTTTAGTCGCTTCTCATTTAAATTTATAAAAATTCAAACGTTTTCATTTTTGAATCATTCCATTTTGAATGCTTTTATTGATCAATCATAGTTTTCATTCCTCTGAATTTTACATGATCTATTTCTGAAAATTTTAATTGAAAAATATTCAATTTTCAACGTTTGAAAATCGTCCTCTTTCGAAATTTTAATCTGAAATCATTCAATTCCGAGATTCTTGAATCCAAAGTAAAATTGTTAAATTCTGAACGCTTTGAATTAGAAATAATTCAAATTCCTCCCTAATTAAATTCAATTTTAATTTGAAATTATCCCATTTTAAACTCTTTTATTCGCAAATGACACAAGTTCAATTCCTTTTGATTTCATTCGAAATATCGTCATTTTTCAAAATTTTACCTATCTACAATATTTCGAATTGGAACATTTTAAATACAAAATCATTTCATAATTTTTTAAAAATTTCAAACGCTTTCAATTCGAAATTATCAAGAACAAATTATGGTCTAGCCGTGGTTCTTCGCGTGTGAGAGCCGAGCGGCGCTCGACAGCTAACTTCACAGTGGCTCTAATCCGCTCTCTAATTATAACGCTATACCAAAAAGCCAGTGATATTTGTTTAGATTAGTTTTAAGTATTTAAATCTTTCTTCGTTCGTTCAGTACAATAATGTTTGTACTATAAAATAGAAAGTATTATATTGAAATGCCAAAAATAATATCCATCTTAGTTTGTTTAAATTAATTTTTAGCATCACAATCTTCGTTCAGTACAAAAATAGAACAATTTATGTACGATAAAACAAGAAGCATTATAATACGATGTATTTTGAGATAAAAGCTTAAAAATACGTTCTTTTTTAAATTATTATTTCGTAAATTCCACCGTTTCGCATTGAAGCGCATAAATATTAATTCCGTTATGTAGCATATACTCAGTTTACTTCATTTCAATGCCATTAAATGCCCTTTCATTAACTTTACATTCATGCCAATGCCTTTTAATGCTGTTCATTTTAAGTTTTCATTTTAATGCGTTTCATTGCGCCTTGCGCATTAATAAGCATTCAGACAAAAATGCAATTAAAACGCATTGAAACGTTTCAATGCGTTCCAATGAACTCCTTGTTACCGGGATATTAAAACAAAGCCAAGGTGCTCAACCGGTTGTTATAAGTATCCTTATTTTAACAATCTCAATACTAAAAATAAAATTTATTGAATTGCACTTCAAAGCCAATCAAAAGTTTGGAGCACCGATTTTTGTGGCAAAAGTAATGAATGTAAGACTGAGCTTTGTCAGAAAAATCAAATGAATGTTTTCCTCCAATAAATAACATTTCCAGTCTCAATTAATTTTTTTCAAGGAATCCACGCCAGGGACATTCATCGTAACAAATCATTTAGAAGAACGTTGGAGTCTAATGACGTCACCTGCGACAAACCCCAAAATAAAAATTCAATGCATTTCTTCTCTATCAACATCTTAAGATAATTAATCAAATAGAAAATACGAAATGTTACATTATATTATTTGTTGATAAAGTTAACAAATGATATCAGATACCATATTTTCATTATCACATTTCACCTCGATGATCTGAACGAGCGATTTCGATGCATAAATATACTTCACAAAAACATAATCCATCATACTGGCTATTTGTTGCAAATATTTGTTTATAACAAATGACTTGACATGTCCAGAAATTTGTTTTCTTCCACCGACCCTTGTGCATCAAACCTGAGGCCCCACTGTGCGCCTGTGACTTTTCATTATTTTTTGCATTCTCTTCGTTGGCTTATTTTTCATTATTCGTATGATTCTTTCGAACATCATATTTTGACTCAAACGTAGCAGCATATCTATACATTTATCGATCCTCTTGTTCTGACTACCATTAAAGTAATAATACTTAATCTTCTTGTTAAGAGCTTCTAGAAACATGTTGGTGTTTAGCCCTAAGCCGAGGCGAAAGCAGTAGAAACTCTACATGGATTTTATTAACTGAATTAGTGACAGTAATTCGAGCTGGACAGCATTTATTTATCTTCGCTGATGTCTTCCATGCAGCTCAAACTCGCATAGAATCATCCAATTGAGAACCGCAGAGCTGCGATATTCCATCTGGTGGTGAAAAATATTACTAGTCAAAGTTGGTCGGTTTCAAATACCACGTGCTAATTGTAATGAAAATAGTGAAACGAAATAATTAAAATAGCTGTGATTAGGAAAGTGTCATCAAAGAAAACGCATTTTAGTTTAGAAATGGATATTAGAGGAATGAAATTCAGTCCCAAAAAGACGAAAAGCAGATCGTTTTGTTCTGTGTTTGGGTGCTCTATTAAAGTCTGCATAGACCAAGAAGTTCGTTTTCATAAATTTCCTGAATCTAAAAAAAGTGATGTATTATTGAAATTGATATTTAAAAAAAGGTCAATTGCAAAGAATTAGAATCTATGAAAAAGTCAATTAACTACTTTGACTAAATTAATTTCCGATAATCGTCCCTAATAGCACGGAACGTTCCTGGGACGTTCCCGGAGCGTTCCGCGGGAACTTTCGGAACGTTCCAGCGGAACGTTCCAGGAAC
>CAKNYM010048909.1:6224-43216 GCA_932195095.1 Andricus curvator
AAAATCAGCTTTCTACTCTGCAAAACCTATCTGTTTATACGTTTTTGAGGTAGCTGAATCCAAATCCGGTGTCAGTTCACACCCACCAGGTCACAATGAAGGTCAATCCAAGGTCAAATCTACAGAATTAGTTTTCTACGAAGTGAACCAAGGTATGGATACCTTCTTGAGGTCACCAAATCCTCTGTTGGCTTCATTCGATTAGGTCGAGGTTGATGCTGAGGTGTAGGCGGATTTTCTTGGCATGTGTGAATATATATATAAATATATATATATATATATATATATATATATATATTCACATGTACACACACACACACAAACGCACGCACACACACACACACATACACACATATATATATATATATACACGCGCGCGCGCGCCAGGAGCATCCGCCTACATCTCCACCTAATCAAATAAAACCGACAGAGGATTTGGTGACTTCAAGAAGATATCCATACATTGGTTCACTTCGTAGAAAACTAATTCTGTAGATTTGACCTTGGATTGAACTTCATTGTGACCTGATGGGTGTGAACGGACACCGAATTTGGATTCAGCGATCCCAAAAACGTATAAACAGATAGGTTTTGCAGAGTAGAAAGCTGATTTTGTAGATTTAACCTTGGACTGACCTTGACATTGACCTGATGGGGTCAAACGGATCCCGGATTCGGATTCAGCGACCCCAAAAACATATAGATACTATGGTCTTGTCGTTCGGACCTTCCGCACTACTTTTTTTTCGTAGGGCAGTGTGGGCTGTGTAATCGCAGATTCCTCGAAAATCGGGAACTTATAAGGCCCATAACTCAAAAACTAATCATAGGATCGACTTGGGCCCATAAAGACTTCTGTTCAGCACGCCGAGAACATCACTTTCTGAAAGTTTCAGCCAATTTGACGTTGATTAATTTTTTTTTCGTATCTTGCATAGTTTGACCGCAACTCAGAGAAATATATTCACTTCGCTCGAAACAAAACAGCCAAGAGGACGATGCTTTTGTTTCAAGACAACTTTTTCTCCGAGTGGCAAAATAGAATTTTTGATTTTTCATTATTTTTTGTGCGATCAAAATTTCAATTTTCAATTTTTCCAAAAAATTCAAAAAGTTGTTCTGATAATCTTATAGGGCTTTCAAAAAGCAACGTTTTTCTCCTCTTGACTTTTTTTCATATCGTGCGTTCTTTGGCTTAAAATGTTCATTTTCGTTTGTTTTTGTTGGATTTTGAAAATGCTCTAACTCTGATAATCTTCCTTTTTTTCGAAAAAAGTCACAAGGATACACTGTTCGAATTTCCGAGTACTATGAATAGCCGTACATAGAGTTTTTAAATCTTGAGAAAAAATGGTCTCAAAAATTTTTTAAATGCTCTAACTTTTTGCATTTTTATCCAAAATAGCTGGTTAACAAAGTCGTTCTTTCTTTGTAGGACAGACAGGCAGACAGACTCAGGGAGTCTCAAAACGTGGAGATTTGATGAAACCCGACTAAGTCAAATATTACATAAAACCAATACCTTCTCATTGGGATGAGAATGTAAAAATTTAAATACGATTTTGAGAACAATACAAAAATTAAAGTTTTTAAGATTTAACCATTTTGATAATAAGAGAATTGTGAATTGAGAATTGTGCCTTAGATGGTATCGTGATTATGCTATGTTCCAATACTATACAGCCTTGGTGCTTGGTAGCCACGCTGGCGCGGAAGCGAGGCTGAAAGTGTCTGCAGAAAGATTCGCTTCTGTTCCTTGATGTACTACCCCACAGGCACCCTGCAGTTTATAGGAAACCCTAAAGGCCAGTCGCTAATGGCCCTGGCAATTGATGCGACTATAAACATTCATTTAATAATAATACAAATTTTGAATGAATTCAATGAATTGAAGACAAGTGATACGTTGAAAATTGCAATCGTTCAAAATTGTTGTTTTCCGATAGAAGATTATGAGAAGAAGATTAGTAAAATAGAAGAATATTGTAAATACCCATAGGAGGAAAAAATCTGACATGAAAGACAAAATACGAAAATGAAAAAAGTCGCTACCGGCGCGCTACCAAGTTTACTGCATCACTAATAGGCCTATTGTCATCCTCTTGAAAAAAATTGATAGTAATAACTCTTCAACGAATAAAAGAACAAAAACTTGAATGGTATGACTGAATTCGTAGTAATTTCCTAAAATTTTCAGAATTTTTCCCGTCTTTCTATTACACGCAGAAGCAGAGATAGTCGCTCAAAATTTAAACAAGTATACAGGTCCATATATTTAAATTTCGCAATTTTGGGCCACATCATCATTTTAGTACAACTTCAAAGAATAAGTACACCAATTTTGATACCTTTATTACTTTTTCCGAAAGAGTTATACATCAATTCAAAGCGAGCAAATTAAACAATCATCCCAATTTGCATAAATTTAAACAATTTATTGATCATTTCAGATATACTTGTATTTATCAAGTAAGTAAGTATAGTTTCTTGCAGGAATTTTGTCTCCAACACTTATTCGCTCAATGAAAAATGACTATTTGTTGTAACGCGATAAAATGACTTATAACAAAAGCTCTGTTATCTTGCAAATTATTAACTTTAGAAGAACAGTGTTCATTACAAAAATGTGTATTTCAGTTGTTACTTTCAAAAGAGTGTTACTTTTTTTCATTCATAAAATACTTTTTTGGTTTTTGATAAAAGTATTTGTTGTCACTTATTTTACACGTTAATTGATTTTGTGCAATAAATATTCGTTGGAGCAAAAAATGCCGAAACAACTATTGTTTCTCATGAGCTTGTCTAACGAGAGGAGAAAAAAAATTTCAAAATTTTCAAATTTTAAATGTTTAATGTAACGTTTATCAAAAAATAATTAATTACGAATATCTCAAGAACGGCACATTTGCCAGAGTTTTGCTACACAGTTTTTGATTCTCGAGATCATTTTACATATGAATAAAAAATAAAAATCGAATAGACCTCGTCGATCCGACGGAAATGGGGTTGGCGTCTGGACTAATTGGGCTGCACTCAAGTTGCGGTCCACGGTCCAAAAACCCCTCAATTTGCGGGCCTCGGTAACTTTAGGTCTTGGTAGTTGCGTTCAGAGCTCTGTTCCCCGACCCGTGTGACGAACTTCGGTCAGGACGGGGGGTATTTTCTCAATAGGTACGAAATAGGTACGTAAGTACTAAAATTACGATGATTAGCCCCAAATATTTTTAACAAAAACACTAGTACACAATAAAGTTCGTTTTCACTAGAGAAATGCAAAGACCCGACCGACGACACGCGCGTACCAAGTCTGGACCATGTTTGGCGTTGATTAGCTAAATACACTTACAGTGAAAAATGATTTTTTTCTAAGTAATTAAAAAAATAAAGGTAGTCGAGCCAGCGTCTGAGTGACTTCCGACTAGTGGCTGACCAGCCAGTAAATAGCGGTTGACCAGCAAGCGCGGATCCAGGGGGGGGGGCACGGAGTCACCCCCTCCCCCCGAAAACCCAGACTTACATTTCAAAGATTTTTTTGATGACCTTTTTTTTAGCGATGTTCCCAACCAGCTCTGGTGGGGCAATCTGGTCTGGGGCTAGCCAAAAAAAAAAACGTTACAGAAACCAGACAGTCTGGTCTGGTCCGGGCCAGCGCCAGAAGAGTTTTCTACACGGGAGACGCCTGAAACGAATGATCCAGAGTAGTCATGGGCGAGGGGTTAGTCACTGAGTTCAGATTGCTGCGCGGGAAATCTTAAGAGAACTCTTGGAGGAAATCTGGGAAATCTCAGCAATCTAGCATGCGTGTATGCATGCATGCATGCTAGAAATCTTTGGCTAAGTGTGGACACAGATGAGGTGGAGTGGAGCATTCCGACACACGCTCCTAGGCATTGAACGAACAGCCGACTGAATCCGAAAGCCGCTGAGTTTAGCCAATCCGAGGAGAATCCCACGTTAGTTCTGATCGCCAGCAGGGTCGAAAATCTCGGAATTCCCGGCAATCACAAGGAAATCTTAGAAATCTCTATAAGAATTCGATACAGATTGCCGCATTCAGAGTTTTAAGATTTCCAGATTCTGCAGTGAGTAGCCTCTCGGTCATGGGCCCTCGTGGTGGTTTTTGTGAAACTCTCCATCTGGGGCGATTGCTAGAGAGATTTATCAGCAACCCTTGTCGGAGCGATGTCGTGGATAGATTGTGTTGTTTAAATAAGCAACGCGTGAATTCCAGATTGATCTAAAAATGCATTCTCCTACACACTCCATTACTTAACCTTGCCATATAAATTTCTTGATCCTAAAGGTTCAAAGGTTCATTATACTATAGGATAACGAAGCAATAAACGAACGAGTAACGTTTACCTCGAAAGGGATCTGGCATAATTGTATAATAATAACAATAAAAATGTAGGTACACTTGAACTTGGATAAGAAGAAACTTGATTTGAACGATAAAGCGCTGTACCCTAACGGCCTAACTGGATAACTGCGTCACGTTGCGTCGCATTGCGTCAGTTCACTCTCAGTGTTCACACGGCCCTGGTGTTTACGCTCGAAGAGCCTGGATTTGAGCCGAAGGTCAAAACCAAAACCGGGCTCAAATCCATGTTTGAGTGTATTTGGCGGACTTTTTTCACAACTTGTTTTTTTCTTGGGATTATAATTACCCTGGTGGAAAAAATGATCTGCAAATTCTCTGCAAATTACTTCATAATATCCATGCAATAGCTCTGCAAGTCCTCTGCAAACGTCTCCTGCATTACTGCTTAAATTGAAACACTTTAGCATAAATGCAGAAGAACTCTGCATTACTCTTCTTCAAAAAATGGTCTGCATTCTCATGTATTTCTCAGCGAGTTTTCTGCAAAGAATATTCGCAAATACTCTGTAAAAGTCTCTGCTTTACTGTTTAAATTGAAGCACTTCAGAAAAAATGCAGAGATGCTCTGCATTACTCTGCGGCAGACAATTCTCTGCATTGCTCTGAAAATGTTCGTAGAATTCTTGAACGGGACAGTAGTTTTAGCAAGGGGAATCTTCAAAATTTGCGAAAATAAAGTCCGTTAAAAGCAAAAGTGCGCTGTCGTTTCCAACACGAAAAAAAAAAGATTCCGATTTATATGGAGGGGCGGATTCCACATTTAACCCACTTTGTATATCAGAAGGAAGGAAGGAAAGGACGGACGGAGGACACACGAGAGACATATTCTTAACTTATCGTACACATAGCCTAACCTATATATATATATATATATATATATAATGCACGCAACGCACTTCCCTAACGCAGAATATCGCACGCTGGGGGTATCGGTCGAAATGGTCCTTATATATAAGGACCATTTCGTATATATACTAACCAAGAAAATTCTTAACGCTTGTGAGAAACGACCAGTGCCGGACCAAAAGTTTTTGGTGGCCCGAGTTTATTTAATTTTCTTATATTTTTCTAACATTTGTCACAGAAATGTTGTATAATAACTAGGGGATAGTTGGTTATAATGGCGGGCTTTGAATTAAATGTCCTATAAATTATAATGTGATTTTGATGTGGTGCATTTTTTAAGGTCAAGCTCATATTATCGGCGAACACGTTTTATTACTCAAATGCTGGTTTATTTCAACAATATGAAGATTTTAGAGTAAAAAGTATACAATATAATGATTCTGGTTGTAAATAAAATACCTTGAAATGAAAAGTCTGAACTTAGAAGAAATAGGTTTCAAATATTAAAAAATTTCTTATACTTGAACACTAAATTTATGAAAGATTTCACAATTTGAAATTATTACGACTTATTTGTTCAAAGTTCAGATCTTGGCAGAAATTAAGAAAAAATCAGCACAGTTTTGTAGAAAAATCGATTATATTCGACGGTATATAAACCCAAGAAAATGTTATTGTTTACACTTTTTTCCCAAAATTACTGAAAGAGTGGTCAAAAATATTTCAACCTAATACTAAATATTTGATGCAAAAATGTTGTATCTTTTACCCTATCTTGAGAAAAAAAATGCAAATTATATCATTATGAAAATTAAATGATTCATTTTTGAATTTGTGAAAAAAATGTTTAATATGAAATATTTGCTTTTCAAATTAAGGATCACACAAAACAAAACATACAAAAATTATAAGAAAATTAAAAAAATGTATGGATAAAAAATCTGCTATAATATGCGTTGATTAAAAATAGTATAAAAATTATTAAAATAAATACTAACATGAATAAAAAGTAAAGTATGGAAAAAAACTTATAATTGAAAATTTGTCAGAACAAATATATAATTTGATCTGCTTTGATGTTCACAAAATGACGAAGACAATTTTTGGAAAAATTCATTTTTTCGACCTTTTTGAATTTTGAATTTTTTACCCTAAAACTAATAATTTTAAAATGTGGTAGCCGCTGGACCTGGAAATGAGCAGGATTTTTATAAAACCGGAAAACGACCGTGAATTTAGTGGTTAAACAAATGTAAACGTCCGATTGAAGCTTTATCAACTATTTTCAATTTTAAAATAATTTAAAATGAATAAACTCATTATCAGACTCTTTTATTCAATTTCAAATTACACACGTTCAAATATTGTTTAATTTTTAAATACTCCATTTTAACCCATTGCGAATTAAAATTTTCCTGCAAATCTCGGTAAGACCTAGCTTGGAGAGAAATTGTAGAAAAATCAGAGCTTCCCTGCATTTGTCTGCAAATTTTTCTCTCTACATGGTACTTTTTCCTTCAAATCTCCGTTACATCTAATTTGCAGAGAATTTGCAGAACGAAGCAGACTTCGTCTGCTTCTTTATGCAAGCAGTTCCTCTCGATAAATTTCTTTTAAGTCCTTTTCCTGCAAATCTCGGTAAGACCTAGTTTGCAGAGAAATTGTAGGAAAAAGCAGAGCTTCCCTGCATTTGTCTGCAAATGTTTCTCTCGACGCATGGTACTTTTTCCTGCAAATCTCCGTTGCATCTAATTTACAGAGAACTTGCAGAAGATAGACAGAGAAATGCCGAGATTCTCTGCATTTCGCTGCAAATAATTTTTCTCTACATACTAATTTTCACGCAAATATCTGTCAGACCATATTAGCAGAGAAATATTGGGGAGTTTTGCAGATAAAAGAAGGAAGATTTATCTGTATTTATCTGCAAACGTGATTGCAGAAAGGCCGCGGAAAAAATACAGGAAGATTTTTCCACCAGGGTAGATAAATAAAATTTATAATTAGAGGGCGTTGACAAATTGAAAACCTTTCAAGGTGAGAATTTGCATCCATTTTTTTACTTCGTTGTTTGAAATTTTATGATCTAAAATTTTGATAAGAACGATTGTTTTTTAAAATCACTTATTTAAAATTGGTAGAAAATTGGTTTAATAATCAACTTTTCTGCATTTGAGGTCTTAGTAATGGTAAAAATACGCGAGACAAAAAGATGGCATGTCTAACGAATCGAGAAAAGGGAGTTACCAAATTTTAAAAATAACTATTTTTGTATTTTTTCAAAGTATTTTGTTTAAAGAGTATTTCCACCAGTTTACTATAGGAAAAGTACAATTTAAAAAACACAAAACTCAGTTTTTATCAAATTCATTGTGTTTATATTTATGATTTCCCAGACTTGGAAAAAAAATTTTTAATGGATTTTTACCAGTAGCCACAAACACCAAATATATATATTTTTTTTTTAATTGACAACACGATAATATTAAAACTATGAAAATATGAATTTTTTAAAGTACATTTTGCTAACGCACAAATTGTAGGCGTTCATCAGCCCACAGCAAATTTTCCACATAGTTCTAATTTTGATTTCTATAATTTGGTTTTTTCGACCCACCCTATTACACAGTTACACTAATCATTTGAGCACTTCTAAACTTTTTTGTACTGCATTAAGATTAATACACGAATGATAAAACATACTACAAAAAAAAGTCGAATACGTATTCCAGTATCTCGGTTTTCTTCATAGCATTGCATTGATCTTTATATATGTATACTCGTATGCTCGCACGTTGTTTCGACAATCTGTCGTGCGCACGTCTGAACAAATCAAGCCCTAACTTGGAAACCAATAAAGATATTGTATTGTTCTTGGTCTCATTTCACAAATGATAACATCAGACTTTACTTTGGTCGAATTACATTTTTTCCCATTTTTAATAATAATAAGTACACTATTTTTAAATTCACGTCTCAATGAGAAGGTATTGGTTTTATGTGAAAAAAGACTATCGCTGATTTCTTTACATTTTTTTTCTAAGTCATTAAAAAAATAAAGGTTGTCGAGCCAGCGGTTGACTGGCCCCCAACTAGTGGCTGACCAGCCAATAACTAGCGGCTGACCAGACTTTCTGGCCTGTGGCTAAACAAGAAAAACGTTACATTTTTGGTCAGGCCCAGCGAGACCATCTAGTCAGCGCCTGGGAACCAGACAGTTGGTCTAGTACGGGCCAGCGCCAGAAGAATTTGTCACTCGGGACGACTGCGCGTCCCGCCATGCCACAGGGCTATTCGTCGGAAAAGCTGGATGAACAGACACTGAGTATAAATTCATGATTTTGGAATCCAAAATATTATATTAAAATTTAGAACAAGAGATACATTTTTATAATTAATTAATAAGTCCCAGTCTGGAACTAGGAACCTGAATAAGAAACATAATAATTGATATGACGAAAAAGATGCAATAATCGTTCTGTGTTAAATTTTTTATCTTTATGCCTTTTTATACCTTTTCCTTCTTTAAATTTTTACATTATCATCAGAGAAGGTATTAGATTTGTTTAAAATCTGCCCCCCCCCCCACCCGTTTTTGTCAAATCTGCACATTTTGAGACCCCCTGAACCCGAAAAACAGGTTTTTACGAATGTGTCTATGTATGTATGCCTGTCTGTCTCTGAACACGATAACTTTTGAAAGAATTGACAGATTGGATTGTGCTTTGGTATACTCTTCAAGTGTCCTAAAATGAAGGTGAAGTTAGTTAGCCAGCCATTTTGGGTAACAATTCAAAAAGTGAGCGCATTTTCAAAAATTTTTAGACCACTTTTTTTCAAGATTTAAAAATTCTATGTACTCTCATTAGTAGTACTCAAAACGACGAACAATTTATCTTAATTACTTTTTTTGATAAAGAAAAAATTACCGGAGTTATAGCAGTTACAAAATTCCAAAAAACAAACGAAAATGAACATTTTAAGCCAAACAACGCACGATATGAAAAAATATCGAAGAAAGAAAAATGTTGCATTTTGAACACCTTACACGATTGTCGCAACAACTTTTTGAATTATTTTGAAAAATTGAAAATTCAAATTTTGCCCGCACAAAAAATAATGAAAAATCAAAAATTCCATTTTGCCGGTCAAACTATGCAAGATGCGAGAAAAGTGAATCAACAAAAATTGTGCACATAAAAAAGGGCTAAAAATTTGTTATTAATAATTTTTAGATAGGACGAGTAGATTTTCTTATACATACATACATTGATTAGCAGTTCGAACTCGAAAGTTCATTGCCTCACTACCCGATTCGGGTAGTGTTTCTAGGTGGATATTTACTACCAATGTGGGCCCACCACACCCACGACGGGCCAACAGCACGCAGTAACTCCTGAACGGTCACCCATCCAAGCACTAACCGCGCCCAACAATGCTTAACTTCAGTGATCTTACGAGAACTGGGGTTTTCAGCGTGGTATCGCCGTTTTTGTTATAATCTTAAAAAATAAGATGAAAAATAAAAAAATTTAATTTTTGAAAAAAGGAGACAAGAGACGCTAAAAATGAAAAGACAAAAGCTGTCCAACCAAAAAACATCTACAAATTTGTTAGAAACTCTTGTTATAAAAATATACTAAAAATAAAAAAATTAACTTTTTGGAAAAAGAACACAAGCTACAATAACATTTTATTTAACAAAAATTTTCGCCTAAATTATATCTACAAATTTGCTTAGAACCACCTTACGCTAAGATGCGTATTTTTAGTTTAAATCGTAAAAAATAACATCGAAAATAAACAAATCAAATTTATGGAAAAACGTCACAAGTTGCAATAAAATGTTTAATAATGCATATTATGAATTGTAATAATATAAATTTATTGAAATGATACACTGAGAAAAAAAATTTTTGGATCCAAAGAAATTCATTTCTTTGATTGTATTCATTTGAGCCAAAAACCGTTTACTTAATTGTACTAAATATTGTTTAAAAGCAACAAACTCGTGCATTGATTCAAAGGAATCATTTCTTTGGGCGCCATTTCTTTGAAATAAAGAAATATTTCTTGGCTTCAGAATATGAGATAATTAACTCAAGGAATTGATATCTTTAAAACTAAGAACCTAGTTTCCTGAAATCTTGCTTTCGCATCCAAAGAAATATTTTTTTACTTCAATAATTTTGAGCCTTTGAATTAAAAAATATTTCATTTGAAATAAGTAACTCATCGATGCGTGAAACAAATATTTTGGTTTCTTTGAATCAAAGAAATATTGACATAAATGAAAGCAATATTAATTGACAGCGATATTTCTTTCGTTCTAATAGAACGTCTCATTAGTCGAATAAATTAATTTGTTCACTTAAGTAATAATTTATTCACTTGGAAGATATGTTACTTTTAATAAATAGAGTGAAGCGATTTATGTCCAATAAATATTTCCTTCAAGTGAAGAAATATATTTTTGAAATAACTTCATACACCAATCGTTCGAAAAAATATTTTGGTAAAATTCCTTATTTGTACTGAGTAGTTCAGACATATACCGCCAGATGCGCAGATTTTATAGTCTCACAATAGAAATGGATTCTCCAGTCTTTAAGTTAGCCATACATTTTCACCGTAGATATAATCTGAAAAATGTGGTGATTGGTGTTTATCGGTCTTCCTAAGCATTGGTCAGTTGGTCTTGCTTGAAATTCTTTTTCCTACTCCGCGAAAATGAAAATAAATATATTATTATAAATTATAATCATTATAATTGCATTGACTATTTTTTTCAATGAATGGCCCTGCTTCATTTTCATACTTTAACTATTCAACATTTTTAAACAATAGGAGAACTTTCTGTTTGAGTAAATTGTTCTTTGAATCAATTAATATTTTCTCAACTCTGTTACGTCTTTTTTTTAAACAATATGCCGCATCTTAGAAACAAATAAATATTTGTTTCCGTTGAAAAAAATGTCTTTGTTGGAAAGAAATGTTTAGTTTACCAAAAAATACGTTTATTTGAATCAAAGAATCATATATTTGGTTCAAAAGAAACTTTTGCTCAGTCCGAGTTACATTTATTTGTATGTAGTAATTATCTTCTTGGACTTACACCATACTTTTTTACATTACGGAACTCACCTATCATATCAAATACTTATTTATTACAGTCAATAACAAATCTATTTCACTCAACGCATATTTTACAGTGTCGAGTAAGTATTTCTATGCCTTAAGCATGGCGTTCCTCAGATCCAAACAAAAGATTTCTTTAATCTGAAGAAATATTTCTTCGGCCATATTCTGCTCTACCATTTCTTTGAATCAAAGAAATTTTCCTTTGATTCAAATAAGTTTTTTTTCAGTGTATATTTTTCAGGGTAGCTGGGAATTAAAATTAGTGCAAAATAAGGAACAAATATTAAAGTAATCATGAAAAATAAAATTTGTACTTTATTTTGCAATATCTGCACTGTTAAAAATAGTATTAAATTTGAAATATCAATGTATATTAACCCTTTAACGGCCACTGTTGCAGCTGAGCAACGTTTACTATTTTCGATTTTCCAAATTTTCAGGTAACAAGCTTAGAATTCCACACAATGAATACGTGCATTAGATCAAAGTAGACTATTCCGCATTTCGTAAGGTGGTTCTGAGTTATCGTATACTCAACAGGAACCGAGAAAATTATAAAAATTTAAATCTTTTTTTTTTGCAAAAATCGATCAGAAAATGCCCATACATTATTCCTGAATTTTTTTAGAATTTGTATTCAGCGGGATCAAGGCTTGGCCGTTAAAGGGTTAAAATTAATATCTGAAGCATATGAAATCGCTATTTAGGTACGTGTTTCTTAAAATTCATATACATTCATGATAATCGCTCAGATCATTCCATTTTACACAAAATCAAAATAAGATTAGTAGTAATTTTCGATTCTTAATAATAAAACATGATACCTTCTTACAGTTAATAAAAAATAAAATTGGATTTTAAGTCGAAAATTTCAATTACGTCAATAAATAACAGACCTAACCTACAATCAAATGTACTCACAATAAATTTCTACCATTCAGGGCAAATTTGGGAAACAGTTCCACATGTACGTTGCACTTTGATCATAAAAAGCAATTCAATCGACGAATTCTAGATTATTACTTCACTTGCGAATATTTAATAAGATTTAAAGAAATAAAAGCACTTTAAGTTTTCAAGCACGCTGCTATACCGACCTGTATATTATATTTAAATTGTAATGTATATATTAAATTTCAACTAACGTGTATGCAAATTACTTGATATACATTTGTATTAAATTTAATACAGATTTTTCTGACAGTGTGAATCAGCAATCCCAGGCCGAGATACAGAAATAAATGTAATATACATTTGATATAATAGTGTTGAACAGAACATAGAGAAGTTCGCATTTTGAACAAAATCGAGTGCGAAGCACGAGATACGAGATGAGAATGTGTTCGCTAAAGCCGAAGGAGCTTTAACAAAAGAGAATTCACAATCACCAAATTACAGTTGTCGATGCTTTGACCTTCAATTTTAAAAGGCCTGTGCACAAATGTGAGGAAAATACAAAGACCGAGCGCGCAGCAATAGTCGCGCTCAAACTTGCGAGCCGATATGATCACTTGACCAGTTTAGGTCTACCCTAATAGCACGGAACGTTCCTGGGACGTTCCCGGAACGTTCCGCCGGAACTTTCGGAACGTGTAAAATGTCCGCCGCTTGGGAACGTTCCAAACATAAATTAACGTTATTGTTATTATTATCAATAAATATCGCGTAAACCGTAAGTGATAGGTAAAACTCGATGTCAGTTTATGACAGTGGGTGTCCGGCTAGAAACCACGTGGACACACATGAAAAACTAAGAATACTTTCACGACTTTTTGTTTGGACTTCAAACCTTGTTTAAGCTCATATTCTCAATTACATCCGAAATTTCGGCCAATTCATCGCTCGTTCTGGCCTCCTTGCTTTTAAAGACCAATGAGATCTATATTTTCATAAAATATGTCCACGTGGACGTATGTGCGGTACTCAAAGCTCAAAAATGACATCCATTTTTACCTATCTCTTACGGTTTACGAGATAATTGTTGTTAAAAATAACAATAATGGAAAGTTCCCCTCAGGTGCCAGTGGAACGTTCCCAAGTGGCGGACATTTTACACTCTCTTAAACTGAACCAGTGAAATTGTCACTGGTTGAATCAGTATTTTGAATTATCACTGGTGAACCAGTGATTTTTCCACTTTGACTGGACGAACCAGTAAGAGATTCAACTAAAATAGCGCTACTGATTCTACCAGTTACGCCAAATGATAGATTGAACCAGTGATATAGCGCTCCACGCGGGCAATACATGAACCTCCAGTCGCCTGGTACGCGCGCGTCGTCGGTCAGGTCATTGGCATTTCTCGAGTGAAAACGAATCTTATTGTGTACAAGTGTTTGTTTTATAAATATTTGGTGCCTGTCTGCAATGAGCAGGGGATATAATATCTTTCGCTTGATAGTGGGAGGTCCCTGGCCATGGGTTTGACTTTGAGCAACGCGACACGTTAACATAACGACGGGTCTTTCCACAATCAGGCGCAACATATTATATCCCATTATATTGCTGCCCGGCCTTCATTTATTGTTGTGAGGATAAAGTGAGGTTTTTAAAATTTAATTTTACAACTCTTACCACAAAAGTGCGATGAATGATAAGTGCCATACCTAAACAGCTGACAGGCGACAAGGCGGACGACCAGGTGACTACTGGTACTGAGAAACCAGTGAACCTCACTGATTAAACCAGTGTCGGAACTTCACTGAATGAACCAGTGAATGCTCACTGATTGTCAGTGACACACTTCTGGCTATTTCAACCAGTGAGATTTCACTGGAAATCAGTGAGATTTCACTGGTTAATTTTAAGAGAGCACGTTCCGGGAACGTTCCGAAGGTGCCCGCGGAACGTTCCCTGCTATTAGGGTATGGATTTGTAAGAAAAAAATCCGGGTCATATTGTATTATGCAGCTGGAATGAAATATAAATCCTTTTTAGGCCAACACGAGATATGCTATGCCACTTAGTACTTACTGTTAGTGGTTTCCACTCGTCCGATATAGGTCATTTTCATCTAACTTAAGTTTTTACGTCTTTAATGTTTATTGCAGACTGTATGTTTAAAAATATATATCGCATATTGTTTTAACACTTATTCCAATATAAACTACTAATTCCTAATTCAAACTCTAGTATGAAAGTGTTTTTGCTTGGGATTATTTACTTTTATGCTACCATTTGTTGAAACGTAGTACGTCCCAAGTACATATTTTCAATTTCAAATAGTTTTGCCAGACAATTTTAAAGAATATCAAGGATCTCAACCAATATACATATTTCAGGAAATGTATCAGATTAATTAAAAGATGATTATATTTAGGAAAATTTCTTAAATCCAAAGTTAAAGCATCATATATGTGCGTCTATGAAACTATTAACAGTTGTATACCATAAAGTTTTCGGAATTGGCGTTGGTTTTCATAATAACATAGGTCTTGAGACATCCAAAAAAACGTTCAAACAGAACAAAGTTAATTAATTTCTTCATTCGCTTCCTGGAATACACTGAAAGGTATAAGATACTGTATGTGTAATTTACAATAAAAAACAGTACCCCTTTACCTTAAATCTGTAGAGACTGAATTTTTTGGAATCGTAGGTATTTTTCCTTTTTCTTAAATGTTGATTGGCATTGATTTCTCGGATGAGTCGATTAAAAATATTTTTATAACACATGCACAAAAAGTTCCTCTTTTAGTACTGAAACATATGCCAAAAGTGACACTTTTTATTAAGGTATGAAAAAAAGTACTGCGCATGCGCAAATCAACCATAGTTCCCTTTTGACACACTAGCTACCTTTTTCGCATAGTTTTTTTAACACGCTGGTCACTTTTTGTATACTTTGGTCGCCTATAACGAGTGAGAATTAGTCAGCCATTTTATAGTCGTACTCAGTTATTTGCGAGTTTATTTGTGTTGATGTAAAAATATAAAAATAAGTTCGAGTCGTAACAATAGACCATTTTACCTAACTATCGGAAGTTAATTTGCGCATGTGCGGCTGCCATGTGCATCCCGCGTAGTATGAAAGTTGCGCTCATATTTTGTACAAATGTATACAATTGTACCTTTTGCCGGAGTGAAATTAAATGAAGATGATGTTCCGGGTGCGAAATTGGGAAAATGTTAAATAGAAAAACATATTTTTGCTCATTTGAGATGATGGTCAAGTTGTCGGAAGCAACCTAATAGTGGTAAAAAAGCTGACTTGTAAACAGGTTTGTAGTAGGTTAAGTTTCTCATATTATTAAATTTTAATTATATTATTGTGATTGCAATAAAGTTTGAAGGTAAAAGACAGGATTTGAGTATTGTAATTGGTTTAAAATAAAATTGATTGTGTTTTGGGAAGAAAATGGTAAAAAATAGTTATTGTATAGTGTGTTGTTCAAGGCCGAAATTTTCGTACAATTCCAAATCTGTTACAAAAGAATATACACATAATTTGCAAGCACATTCTTACATTTTTTAATTCCAGTCAAAAATATGAATTAAAGTAGAAAATGGACAATATGCAAAAATATTGCAAATAAATCAAATTCATAATACATTAAAAACGTAATAAAAACAAAAGTGCACACTTCGTGCTTGCATGTTTTACATTTCAAGCAAGTATTATTACATTCTTCAAATTGTTCCTTGAAGTTTTCTTTCCTAATACGGCTACGTCTGTATTGTAAACAAGGTTTTGGGAAATGTATGAAGTAGAAGAGGTTATGTTCCTTGTATGCTTTGGTACAACTATTCCTTTTACATAAGCCGTACATACAACGCATGTTGTATGTACCTTACTTCCTTTTTCATTGAAATTCATTTTCACTTTGAAATTTTTTTTCAATAACTTCCCTAATAGCACGGAACGTTCCTGGGACGTTCCCGGAACGTTCCGCGGGAACTTTCGGAACGTTCCAGCGGAACGTTCCAGGAACGTTCCCGGAACGTGTAAAATGTCCGCCGCTTGGGAACGTTCCAGGAACGTTCCACTGGAACGTTCCAAACATAAATTAACGTTATTGTTATTACTATCAATAAATATCTCGTAAACCGTAAGTGATAGGTCAAAATCGATGTCAGTTTATGATACGGATATCATATTATAGTGTAGTATATGCGGTACTCAAAACTCAAAAATGACATCCATTTTTACCTATCTCTTACGGTTTACGAGATAATTGTTCTTAAAAATAACAATAATGGAAAGTTCCCCTCAGGTCCCAGTGGAACGTTCCCAAGGGGCGGACATTTTACACGTTCCGGGAACGTTCCTGGAACGTTCCGCTGGAACGTTCCGAAGGTGCCCGCGGAACGTTCCAGGAACGTTCCCGGAATGTTCCGTGCTATTAGGGTTGCCACAATTGTTTAAAAATTAAACAAAATTGTTTTCACTGTGTTCAACGGGCAAAAATGAGCGCCACAACTGGGTACAACAGAAATTGCATTACACATGCGCAGTAAACTTTCCGATAGGTAAAGTGGTCTATTTGTGGTCTATCACTGCCAGCACTATGCATCGCCCCCACTCTTTCTGTTCTCTTAGCATCCGGAGGGGTATCGTAGTTCAGATAAATCCAATAGATGGCGCTCCGATCAGGTAGTGCTGTTTTTGCATTGTTATGTATAGCAAAAATACTAAAATTCATTTAAAACTTGATACTTTTTATAAAAATAAAAGAAGAGCATAGTTTTCATTAACAATAAGCGCAGCTTTAATTATTAATAATAAAAAATTCATGAAAACATGTAATTTATTATTAGGAAATTTGAATATGAAGATGAGTATTTTGAAAATAGTTTGAATTGTATTCATATTTTTCTATTTATTTTGCTAATGTAATTAATTAGTTTTATAAACAATTGTAATTGTTACAAATTTTAAACATTTGCTGATATTATTTAATTAATAATAGTAAAAATAATATTTAAACCTTAATAATTAGCCTTATAATATACTTTTTTATTAATTCATTTACAAATTTCCTCTCTCTCTGAAAAATATATATTTATATATAATTTATCTATAATAAATTATACCATTTTTTCATATAAAAGCATTTGAATTTGAAGGCATACAATTTTTTTAAGTAAACGAATTAAAAATATTTTATTTCATTTTCATTATAAATCGCTTAATAAATTAAACGTAACAATATATATATATATATATATATATATATATATATATACAGATTGCACAGTCTCCCTTTTTTTCTTAGTTTCCCCTTTTTTCTTGAAATTCCTCTTTTTCCCCTATTCTCAAAAAACTTCCTATTTTCTCTTTAAATATACGACATTTGAAAAAACAATATTTGAATTACCGCCATAATATTACACACACACAAAATATCCATATATATAATTAAAAAATGGAATATTCCAAATTCATCAACTGCAATGTAAAATTTAACGATTTTAAATTCAAAATATTTCCTATTGGTTCAAAAATTATAACAATAATAAAAAAAATTACGAAATTTAAAAATAAATTTTTTTTGGAGTAACAATTTTTTTGAAAATGTGTAAAAACATGTTTTTTTTATTGAGCCCTCTGCACACATTAAAAAAAAAGTTGGATATGTCGAACCTGAAATTTATTCAGCTGGAACCAAAGAAACATGTTATTATTTTGTATTCATGGGAAACATTTTTTTTCGTGGTGTATATATAATGTTCCAAAATAGCAAAAAAATGAAATCCCAAAAATCCTAAATCACGACAGGAGTTTTTTTTTCGAAAAAGCAAAATGATAAAATGTTTCTTTGGTTACAGTAATTTTTATATTATTGTTCACTAGTAAAAGCTGTAAATATAACAAATTCGTCATAACTTTTGAACCAGTAGGAAATATTTTGAATTTAAAATCGTTAAATTTTACATTGCAGTTGATGAATTTGGAATATTCCATTTTTTAATTATATATATATTTTTGTTGTTGTAATTTTATGGGGGTAATTCAAATATTGTATTTTTAAATGTCGTATATTTAAAGAGAAAAGGGGAAAAAGGGGAAGTTTTTTGAGAATAGGGGGAAAAAGGGGAATTTCAAGAAAAAAGGGGAAACTAAGAAAAAAAGGAAGACTGTGCGCTCTGTATATTATATATATTTTTACGTTTAATTTATTAAGCGATTTATAATGAAAATGAAATGAAATATTTTTAATTCGTTTACTTAAAAAAATTGTATGCCTTCAAATTCAAATGCTTTTATATGAAAAAAAATTGTATACCTTCAAATCCAAATGCTTTTATATATTAATATAAACATTTTTTTCACTCATTAATCTTGTCACTCACTTTTTAATCAATTATTCCTTCCAATAATTATAAGTGTCTTCAATAATATATTCAATAAATAGTTTTTCTTCAATTCTAAACTATTTTGGTGCAATTTTTACATTAATTCATATATATATATATATATATATATATATATTGAAATATATATATATATATAATTTATAATAAATATATTATATATAAATATATATTTTTCAGAGAGAGAGTAAATTTCTAAATGAATTAATAAAAAAGTATATTATAAGGCTAATTATTAGGGTTTAAATATTATTTTTAATATTATTGATTAAATAATATCAGTAAATGTTTAAAATTTGTAACAATTACAATGGTTTATAAAATTTATTAATTACATTAGCAAAATAAATAGAAAAATATGAATACAATTCAAACTGTTTTCAAAATACTCATCTTCATATTCAATTTTCCTAATAATAAATTACATGTTTTCATAAATTTTTTATTATTAATAATTAAAGCTGCGCTTATTGTTAATGAAAACTATGCTCTTCTTTTATTTTTATAAAAATTATCAAGTTTTAAACGAATTTTAGTATTTTTGCTATACATAACAATGCAAAAACAGCACTACCTAATCGGAGCGCCATCTATTGGATTTATTTGAACTACGATACCCCTCCGGATGCTAAGAGAACAACTACCACATACACGGGCGATGCATAGGGCTGATTTGAGCGAATAACTCTTTGCGATTAAAAGAAGCTTGTTCTCTTCATAAATAAATATTTTTAATTATTATGTTTACCATTATTATTCTTCAATTTATTTGTAATACATTTCGGAAATATTTTTTGGGTCGGAAACAGGCAAGGAAACAGGTTTAAATTATTTTTTTCTTTGCATACATGTACGTCAGACTTATATGGACTTAGTAGTTAAAATAAAAAAGTACTACGTGCCAGAATTCATTTCCCCTACTCATTTATGCAAAAACTCTTCAAAATGGTTACAAACGTGTAAGAATTACTGTAAAATATTTAGCATTACGATAATGTGCACGTCTTTATAGTATTTCAAGTAAAGATGGAAGTTGAGGAATGATAACTTAAAAAAAAAAATTTCTCTGGTTGCAAATTTTTTAAAACAACGTTAGAATTAATTTAATTGTTCCGCTACTTAATTATATTTAAAAGTAAGTAATAACAAGTTGCAATAATTTTTTAATAGAAAGGAGATTTCTCGTGATTCTAGTTTCGTCGCATTACCGGTGATGCACATTTTCGCAACGCGGACGTCACAAAATGTGCCGCTTCGTTGTTACTAATCTTCAGTTGCGACTTGTTATGTCATACATACATATATTATAATTTGTATAATTAAATTCAACTTAAAATTTACTATCATTTTATACAGACGATTTTGTTTCCTTGAACCAAAATAAAATAATTGATTAAAACAATTAATAAAATATACCATCCTGTAAGAAATAAAGACTTACAAGATCAAAATAAATTCTTAATGTTAAGTCACATTATGTCTGAGGAATAGACTAACGACAGGCTCATTTGATTATTTTAGTAGTTTCGAAGACTTCAAACTGTCTCGAAAAATGTAGAAAATGGAAGGTCTTTTCGTAATGACCTTTCATTAGATGTGTATTGTGTATTCATAAGATTTTCTTCGTTAGAAAATTATTGCAAATGAGGAATAAAACGAAATAACTCCACCACCGCCTTTCGAGATCTAATTTCTGGTAATTGAGAAACTGACGAAAATTGGGCACAGTCTATATGATTAACAAAAATATAAAATCTTAAATAAATTGTTACGACTTCCCTTTTTTGAATCTTTGTCTGGCTTGTGCTTTACTGTACTTTGGGTGCTTGTCTTTTTCTGAATTTTTGTCGGAATCCGAGGGAGATCCTTCCTTTTCGTCTCCGAAGAGATCGATCGGTGGTTCGAGGAGCGATCTTCTCTGGCACTTGACAAAATATCGAAAACCTTTGGCTACCCCGAAACCGATCATGGCTATCGCCATTGTTAGTAAAACCATCAAAACTGGGTGCTAAAACGAGAAAAAAGAGATGATCAAAAATAGCCAAAAACCAATATACTAGATTAAAGCAGCACCCCTACTGTCATCGGCGTCAACATTTTTCGTCTATAGTACGTGGTTATGTCGAGAGACCTCTTAATTGAGTCTTTAGTCTTTACTCAGAGCAGCAATTTTTGCTAAAATGCAATACTTTCTATGGTCTGTTTAATCAAGAAAATTTTGTACAAAACTTGCTCCTTCAAATTTCATAAACAGTTAAATATCACTGTTTATCCTTTTCAGTAAAATTAAAAATTTGTTTACCGAAAGTCGATTCATGGGGTTACCACCTCAAATCATTTACTGTTTTATTTTATAATACAGGCCTGCATTTTTTTTACTTTTTTCACGTCTGTTGATTGCGAATATAGGCATTTTCGACGTATTTTTGTGCGCTGCATACGATTCCGGACCCAAAAATTACCTATCACGTCAAGTTTTTGAAAAAATTAGGGTTGAAACCTCCAAAAAACACATTTTTTGTCATTTTTAAATGTTTTAAAAACATGACTCCGACGTGCTAGAGACTTCAAAAAGGTCTCATATTAAAGCTTGAACTTTGTGACACTCAAACTCCCGATTTAAGTACAGGTTCGGGCATGGCTTTTATTGGCCTTCAACATAAATTGACGGAATCCAAACGTAAATAGTCAGGGCCGCATCGACAATTTCTGTTGGATTTAGACGCATACTAACAGCTGACACAATTAACGCGCTGAGAGTATACTGCCATACTGCTTGTCACGTATGACTGAGCACAGCCTCTCTCTCCGTCACGCGGTCCCCGCATCACCAAAATGCCGAAAACTTAAATTCTAAGAACGATGTAAACTGCGCGGTACTTACATCGAGAGTTGAGTATATTTGTTTAAAATGTTCTGTGTGTATTTGTTTTGGCCGCAATTTTGAATTATACAATTTTTATCATTTATTAAAAATTTGTGATGTCTAAATTGTGAATATGAGCATTCATTTATTCCCGGAGAATTTCAGCACGTCCACTAAGAAGCCACATCACGTGCCATGTGCAGTTGCAATTTGAGACTTTTTGTATGTGTCTAACACCCAACAATTGACATGATAGGTAATTTTTTGGCCCGGAGTTGTATTCAGCGAATAAAAATACATCGATAATGCCTAGTCGCATTCAAAAGAAATGAAAACAGTAAAAACTGGAGACCGATTTTATAAAATAAAACAGTAATTAACTTCGATAAATCTAGTATTTTTATTGACAAATACAATTATAAAAATCGCCAGATTAAAGTCTGACATGGTAAGTCAGGATTTATCTTGAAATTTTTCAAATCTTTGAAATTTAATTGTTCATCCCAAGGGATTAACCACTGATGAATTCAGGTGTACACCTGCTTTTGAAATCTTTTGAGTTTTTTTAATTCTTGAATTCTGGTCTATATCAAAATTTCTAGTGGTTAACTCCTGGTTCATTCTAAAACTTTCGACTGTGAGTGAAACACAGAAAAAAGCAGATTGTAAAATTTAAAGTTTAGATGTAGCCGCGAGTTAGTTAAACAACACGAGAAATTTTACTGTTTACAATTTCGCTGCCAGTTTAAAAAGGTAACTTTTACAGCTTGCAGTCCTTTTAACAGTTTTAAAACTGAACCTAAACCTATTCAATGTGTGGAGCGAAATAATTGTAAACTGCAATTTACAGGAAATGTTTTATGTGTAAAATATCTCGTGTGGTTTGACAAACTCGTGGCTTCGTACGTCGAAACTTACCATACCTTTTTACCTTACTATTTACTTTTTTACGTTAAATACTTTAATTTTATAAAATGAAAGTAGTTCTTACCGATAATGTAGGCTTATTCGTGAATACGTAATCGGCGATTACTACTATCACTCCAAGGATGATTCCAACTCCGGCACCAAGCCAAGGAATTTGCTGATCAGCTACAACGAAGGTTTGCATTTTAATAATGTTTGACACATTAACACTCAAAAGTAACGAGTTAAGTTTAGCGATAATTTAAACAAAAAATATACGTGTTACTGTCATTGTTAATTCACAAGACGTTTACGAGGGGTTAACCCCTAGATATTTTGATATATACTAGAATTAAGGAGAATGCAAAAGAATTAAAAATAATACATGAGAATTCGAAAAAATTTAGAAGCAAGTGTGCACCTATAATTCCTTAGTTGTTAATATTTAGGTTTTAAACTGTTCAAAGACCGAGTGTAGTCGCACCGAAATTCGGTAAGCCAAGACATTTTGTTTTTGAAAAATTAAATCACCTTTGAGTATAAATATGTGACTAAAGGTGTATCTTTAACTATACAATACCTCTTCTGTCTTGTATCAGTGACCTGGATGCTCTGTTTATGGCCTCTAATATGCTAGGATCGTCTGGCTGTAATTCAAGAGCCTTTCGATAAGATTGAATTGCTTCACTAAATCGAAAAGTATAAAATTCAACCTCAGCCTTGCGATAATAACCCTGAAAAAATGTAGTTCACTTAAGAAATGATAAATATCCACATTCACTACGTAATCATGTAGTCAACTTGATTCACTTGATTTGATGTAATGCAAAAAAGTAAATTTTTACTTTGGTCCAATCAGGCTTAAGCTGAATCGTCATGAAAGCATCCTCCATAGATAAGTGGTACTGTTGCATTCTTAAAAAGACGAGGGATCGATTGCTATATAGCGAGTAGTTTTGCGGATCGATCTTGATAGCACGGGTGTAATGATACATTGCTTCTTCATATTTCTGTTCCCTTACACAGGTATTCCCCTGTTCCTTCAGGGCTTGTACCTGAAAAAATTAATCATTGACAAGCAATCAGCAAAGCGAATATTTATATCGATTTTTTTCGAATATGCCTATCAAGATTCGCGGTAGCGAATCGCCGCCAAGTAAAAAAATGCAACCAAGAATCCTTATCTGTACTGCCGTGCAAAGCTTTTGGTATTATTGGATTGGTAAGAGTAAGTTGCATCTGACTGCGTCGATAAAAATTATTAATATTTATTTCAAAAAACGACTGTTTAAAAATGAGGTCAAAGCAAAAAGTACCTAAAGCACTTTGTGTCTATTTTGCGTTTTAGAAGTGATCGAGTGCGGAGCTAATTTATAAACGAAAAGAATCGCTCACCCTTACGTACGTTTTTGCTGTGTATTTTCGACTTTTCGAGACTAGTAAAAACCCGCAAGTCCATTTTCTAATAGAAATTCTTTAAAAAATTAATTTTTTATTACAAAATATAAAAGAGTACATTATTCTTATCCAAATTGTGTATATAGATAAATTAAAATTTTATTCGATACTAGAGTTATTTGGGCAAACCATTTTTTTTTCGATTTTCTCAGTTCGAGTTCTCAAACGATTTCAATGAAGCTTAGCAGCTGACTGGCCAACCATTGAAAATAAGTTTAAGCATGATTTTATCTTAATGTTTTAGAAACTGTGAGATTAAAACAGACAAACAAAACCATTAAAAACCGATTTTCGACCTGTGTCCACCTCTGCATCAAAATTTATCCAACCAAATAACAACAAATTTTAATGAGAAGTCATATAACTTGTTGTAAAATACTGCTACTGCAATTGATTTTCGATATGTATTGGGCCCGTTCAAGTATTAAGTTACACGCCTACGGGGGGGGGGGGGGGTAGCTGCAGTGTGACGCCAATGTTAAAGTTACATACACTTATTATAGAAAACACGTGACGTAGGCAGGGGGGGAGGGTAAAAATGGCCAGAAAAAGCGTGATATAATACGTGAACCGCCCCATTGCAGGAATTTTCGTTATCTTGAACAGCTTGTAAGATTTTGCGTATTTAACGAGTGAGATGATCAGGATTAGTTTGCCAATTAAATATTATTGTACGTGGAAAATAATAAGTAGACACGTAGTTTTTCAAATTAACGTTGCAACATTTTTACATTATTCATAGGTTCATCCACAAAAATTTTGTTTGCCATATAGTTGAGCTTTTTATAAACTTTGACTCCCGAAAAATTGAAATGTGAAATTAAAACTTAATTTTGTTTATTTAATAATTTATAATAATTGATGAAAAAGTGACAAAATATCAACCGGAACTGTCAATTTTTGAAACGAAACATGTGGCGCCCTCATGGCTTTAAATACATGATGTGACGTCAAGCGCCGTCAAAGCTGAAGAAAATACATGGTCAGTTTGATAAAAACAATCGAAATAATTAATCATCAACGTTTTTTAGCTAAAAGGGTTTATTTTTATGGAGTATATCAGTATGCCTGGATACGTTAAAGCCAGTTTGGATAATTTTCCAATAGTGGGGATGAATGACGTTAAACCTTTGAAAAATTTATTTTAATTTTATTTAATTTATTAATTTCGAATGATTATTGCTTTAAGCCCTTTAAGCGAATCGTAACATATATGCAATATTGCATGCAGAAAAGCTAACCTCACTTCTTTTATAGATGCTTTTATCAAATTTTATAAATACTTTTATAAATACTTCTATAAAATTGTTATAAAATGTATAACTAGAAGATTTATAATGACTTTTATAAATATACTTTATTTCATAATACTTGTTGCGTGAATCCTGGCACCCCATATATATAACACCGTTGAACATAAGTCAATTAGAGTTTTATGTTATATAAGAAAAACATATTTTGTATTTTTTTATTTAAAATGGAAAAAATTTACTTATCATTGAAATGATTTTCGCAACAATACTGTTGACGTTAAAGATGTAAGGCACATGTCACGCTGAACCTTTTCGTACCATTTTTTTCATTCCTCACCTTTGGTTATAGATATAAATAATTTTCCTGGATTTTTGACAGACATGTTCTTGCATTGAGGCACAAAACACGAATGGTAGCACTGTTTTTTTGCATTTTTATGAAAAAAACGCAGGCGCGGATCCAGAGAAGGGCTTTGGGAGGGGCCATCCAATAATTCCCCTTCCCCCTCCACCCTCAAGGGGGTGGTTGGTAATAATTTTAAAGTTATTTCTTCGCTTTGAATTTTTATTATAAACTATGTAATTATGTTAATCATGAATTTTATTGACTTAATTAACAAATGTTCAAATAGAAACTATGTTTTTATATTTACAAGCAGCGTCTTGTATGCCATGGTATAATCATTAATCAACAAGTATAAAATATTCATAAGATTTTTGAAGTCTAGCTTAAACTAGAAAAAGATTACTTTTAAACAAAAAAATTTGGGCGTCTATTTCCACTCTTTGCGATATTCAGATTCCCGGTTCAAATCAGGGCTGTGGCAGATTTTTTCTTGTTCTTAAACAATTATTTGTCTGAAGTATTCGTTTTAACGAATCAAAATTGGTATTAATTGTAAATGCACGATATTACTTTCAATACCCTAAATTGAAGAATGAATCAACACATTTATTCAAAATTATATCATTTTAGGCAAATTTAAGTTAGAAACATTACAAATTGAAGGTTCACAATTTTTTTAAATTGAACACTTTTCAAATTAGAAGTTGAGTTATTTCAATTTCAAGTCGTTGCAAATGAATAATTGTTCAATTGTTATTTATACATCAAAATTTGTTTTGAAATATTTTGAAACATTCTCTTAAAACTATATTTTTTCATTAAAAAACCCTTTTAGTTTCCCCAGGAACATCTTATTTTACATCTTTTGGAATCTTTACAAATTTTATATTATTTTTGAAAAATTTTCAAAACTTCTGAATATCTTTTTAAATTATTCGATTTTTTCCTAAAACTTTTAATAAATCCTGCGAAATTAAAAAAATTGCCTTAAAATCTTCCAGAATATTATTTTTACAGTTTTGGAAACCTTTTGAAATCGTTTTAAAAATTCTCTTGAAATTAATTTTTCAAAAAATGAAATCATTTTCAATTTTTCAAGGAATTTTAATCAATTTTTTTATTATTTTGAATCTTCTTAAAATGCTTCAAAATTTTTGTTTGAAATCTTCAAAAATCTACATTTTGTTTTACATTTTTTTAACACCTTATCAAGTTTTAAATTATTTTTGAATTTGTCCAAAGCTTCTAAATATCTTTTAAACTTATACCAATTTTTTCCAAATTTATAACTGTTTAATTTTTATTTATTCGTCAAAATTTTCGTTTATTTTGAAATATTCTTAAATATTCTATTAAAATTAATTTTAAAAAAATCATTCAAAATTTTCCCTGGAATCTTAAGACAATTCTTATATTATCTTAGAACCTTTCAAAATCCTTCAAAATTTTATTTAAAAACTTCTACATATCTCCTCAACGTACTCGAATTTTTGCTAAATGAATACATTTTTATCTGTATTCACACATGAAAATTCAACATTTTCACTGAGAAATAAAATTTTTTTGAATTAGAACAATTAAAATTAATATTGTAATGTTCAAAGCTTAAGTTTAGCTCTCCGAAATTTTAACGATTCAACGCTTTATGTTTCAAACAACTCAGTTTCAAATTGTTTAGTTGTAAATATTTAATTTTTCATTTCTAATGAACAGTCAAACAGTGCTGACTATTAAAAATTGTTCTTTTTCTTGGTTAAAAATTTTCAAATTGAATTCGTTAAAAATGGTATATTTTAGACTGAAACAACAGATAGTTTATAAAGTTTGAATCGGAAGTTTACATTTGATTAGTAACTACTACGGCTTTGGAATTGAAACAGTTCAATTTTTAACGTAAAAATCTGTAAATTTTTTTATTTTAACAGATTCAGATTCGCCCTATAAAATCAATCAATTAGCCCAATTTTTAAAATCAATCATTAAAAAACTGCATTTTAAAATTCTTTTAATTGAAAATGTACCCTTAAAAATGAAAATATAAAATGGAAAATTTTGATAGTCAAAGATTTTAGAATTACACATTGTAAACTGAATGATTTCATCATTGAAAAACTTAAAATTTTAACTTAGCATTAAAAAAAAAGTTGAAATCAAACTTATTTTAAATTGCATTATATATCTTGTGATATGAAGCTTGTGATATTTCAAGTGATTGGATAGATTTTTCTTCTAAAAACTTGTAAAAATCCCGGTCACAAAATAAATTCACTGTCATTTCCCGGTCTCAAAAAATTCCCGGTCATTTCCCGGTTTCCCGGTCCAGCGGCCACCCTGAATTAGGATGTTTCAGAATGTAATAATGCTTCTTCAATGATAATACGTATTTCGTGCTTGGTGGCTTAACAATTTTTCTTCAAAAAAACAATTAAAATAATATATAGTTCAATAATTCTAACATTGACGACTTTTAATTAAATTTCTATTCAATACAGTAAACGCACTTTAATGTTTTTAAAAATATTGATAAATTCCAAAATAGTAAGCTTTCTCCGAAGTTTTTTGCTTCTTTTTAAAAGTCCCATGGAGGACATGGTATGGTAGATGAGTAGAATAGTGGAATAGTTTTGACCAAGGGGCCATCCATATACCACGTGGACAGTTTAGGGGGGGAGGGGGGTATGGCAAAATTGTCGGGCTAGAATCCACGTGGACACACATGAAAAACTAATAATATTTTCACGACTTTTTGTTTAGACTTCAAACCTTGTTTAAGCTCACATTCTCAATTAAATTCAAAATTTCGGCCAATTCATCGCTCGTTTTGGCCTCCTTGCTTTTGGAGACCACTGATATCTATATTTTCATAAAATATGTCCACGTGGACAAAGTGGAAGGTGAGGGGGGGGGGTGTTCTTTAAAATTCCACGGCTGTCCACGGGGGTGGGGCTCAAAAAGTGGTCAAGAATTGTCCACGTGGTATATGGATGCCCCCCAATCAGGTTATTGCAAATACTCTGACAACCACATCATTGGTCAAAACTATTCCACTAATCTACTACCATGGGGCTGCGCCCTGAGTTCACTCCCTGTTCACCTTAAATGGTTATTCACAATAAAATGATGTCTCTTGCATCCATGAGAGAATTCGAAACCCTGATTGGCCGCGAAGCATTTGACGGCGTGCTACGTCACATCAAGATGGCGGAATAAATATATATGTACACATTTTTCTTTTTCAAATATAATTTTGAAAAAAAGTTTTTGTTACAGTGTGCTGGTATTATCAGTGATTTTAGAGCATATACTTTAATATGCAAAAATAAAAAATGAATAGTGGATGACCCAATTCACAGATTTTTTTTAAAGTGGTAAAGTCATTACAATTTTTTGAAAAAAAAAAACTTTTTCTCAAAAACCCCACCTTTTATCGCTTCAATTTTTAGGAATAATAGTTACTAATATAGTATACTTACCATACATTTTTCATTTGGTATTTTTTTGTTGAGAAAAACAAAGAAATAATAAAAAATGGTAAAGCTGTTTCGAAAAATTAAAACACGAAAATTTCTCCAAGCAGCTCATTTTTTCCGTTGACATTTTCAGGAGTGATATGTAATATATATTCGAGGCGGACTGAGACTTTTTTGTAACGTGGGGAAAAAAATAAAAAGTAACCAGTAAAAAATAACGGTTAAATACAACAAATGCGAGAACAATAAGAAAAAATAGAAGTTTGTTTCTCCCGAAATACAAATATACCCTAGGTTAAAAATGTATGGTAATTGGTAAGTTGACTATATATTACCTACCTCTCTAGAAAATGTTAACGAAAAAAATGTAGCTGTTTTGATAAAATTTCGTGTTTTGATTTTTCAAAAGGAAAATTAAAATTTTTTAAATATTAGTAAAAAAGTGCCTCCTTATTTTCCACGTACAAAAATATATTTCATTGGCAAGCATGACTTGAAATGGATTCGGTCATTAATCAAAATGCATTATTTATCTAGACTTTTTGCCCAATATATGATCTAGAAATCTATAGCAACATATTCTCGATTTGTTAAAAAAAAAACGATATCCTTATTAATTTAAAACTGTAGTTAATCATACTTTTTAGATAAAAAATGGATTTTTTCACCTGTGTTCACCTCTACATCATAATTTATCAAACTGATTGGTACAAAATTCTAACGAGAAGTATGTAGCAGCATATTCTCGATATAAATTGCTCGTATTTTCAATTTATTGAATAGTTTTTAGATATTAAGTGTAAAAATGAAAACTTAGCGATGACATAAATTAAATTAAATTATTATTGTAATTTTAAATTGAAGATTTTTCTTCTTATAAATTCAATCTAGAATTAAATAATTTTGAAAATTCTTATTTCAAAATTGTTTAATTGGGCGTATAGTTCCGAATAGTGGTTACCTCCGATTCATTTGGCACTACGTATACTTACGTATTTTGATGTGCTGATTACGAATATCATAGTGAAAATTTGAATTTAAGGCCATGTGACAAGTGGGTCACGTGACCGGATTCCTACCTTACCGGCACTTTTTTTATTTGTCAACTTATTTTCACACGAAGCGCCTCATCGAGTTGAAAATTTGGGATACTAATAATAATAAGCACTAAGAAACGCGGATCTGCTCCTAATTTTTTATAATTATGGAAAAAGCAAAAACAAATTTTGTTATAAACAAAATTTTTTTATACTTATAAAAATGTAGGACCAGAGCCGCGTTTCTTAGTGCTTCTCATTTATTATCCCAAATTTTCAACTAGATGTGGCTATTCGCGTGAAAATAAGTTGACAAATAAAAAAGTACTGGTAAGGTAGGAATCTGGTCACGTGATCCACTCATCACATGGCCTTAATGACGAAAACCATGAAAACCCCATAAAGTCATGGTTTTTTTCATTTCATTTCGTAAATAATGGGAATTTCGAAAAACATTTCAAATAAAAGTTGTAGAGCATAAAAAATCCATTTTTTGTGTTCAGTACAATTTTTCTCTAAAACCATTTTTTAACCAGAAAAATAAGATTTTCCAAAAATGAGCCTAGAAATAAAAATTTACTGGAAAATTTACGAATTTACGAAAATGCGTTCAGTTACGCTCGTCCCCTTTTCCAGGTTTAAGTGTGTGGGGGGGGGGGGGCTACAAATATACTGACTAGTTACGAAAATGCGTTCAGTTACGCTCGTCCCCTTTTCCAGGTTGAAGTGTGTGTGTGGGGGGGGGCTACACATATACTGGCTAATTACGACAATGCGTTTAGTTACGCTCGTCCCCTTCTCCAGGTTAAAGTTGGGGGGGTGTGGGGTACGCATTTACTGACTAGTTACGAAAAAGGGACGAGAAAGAAAGGGAAATAAGGGACAAACGTGACCGAACGCATATCTGTAACTGTTTTCGTGTTTTTCCAACGCAATCCTCTTTTTCTCGAAAAATGATGGTTTTAGGCAAAAAGAGTATACTACACAAAATACGTATTTTTATACTAGCTAGAACTTTTGTTTGAAACATTTTTCAAAATTCTTCGTATTTACTGAGATAAACGAAAAAATCATGATTTTTATGGGGTTTCTTATGATTTTTACCATGAAAACGTCTTTATCGCCAATTGTCACTATGATTTTCGTAATCAGCGCATCAAAATACGTAATTGTACGTGGTTTCAACAAAATCAGAGGTAACCACTATTCGGAACTTTATCCGTTTAATTTAAATACTTTCAATTTTATGTTACCATGTTTTTCACAAAATGTAATACACTTCGTCACCTAATTTAATCGAATACTCCAAAAAAATGTGAAATGCAGATTTTTCGCGCTAAAACAAAAGCCAATCAAGCCAGTTGATAAACCTGTCAGTCTCCACTCTCCAGTCAGTATCGCAGGTCATATATATATATATATATATATATATTTATATATATATGCATATATATGCCATGCTTACCAGATAAATAAGATAACCTGGATAACAATGAGATTCTAAGACATGCTAAATATATAAAGTTCACATTTAAAAAACTACCTTTATCGATAAAATTACTACTAACACATTTTTCAACGGCATCTACATAAATATATATTTTAATCTAGTGTATAAATTTGACATTTCTAACACGGTTATCTTACCTCGGCCTCGAGATTAGTAGACATCTTTATGTTGTTTTAGAACTGAGTTTTTTTCAACTAAAGGCACTCAAACAGTATGACTCTCATACTGCATATATGTCAGGCAATATCGTCTGTAAAACTGATTTCTTATTAAAAACCTGACCGTTTATTTGCGTTTATTGAAGACGACAAGAAGCAGATGAGAAGCAGACGAAATGCATACTGTCATGGCGATCGACCGGCGCTCCAGTGCGCATGCGCGAAAAATTAGTGATAAACCCGTGCAAATAAGTTGACTTTTTATGCTATCCATGCTAGCACTGCTGTGTTAAATGAGAAGGTTCATTAAGAGGGTGACCAGAACCAACCGACAAAAAACGGGGAAACGCCCTCTCACCCCCCCACCCGTGGTGATGACATACACGCATACAGGCAGGCAAGCCAAAAAGGGGACATGACCCCGTAAACGGGGATATCTGGTCACCATATTCATTAATTAAAGTTGGAAATCTATACCATTTATTTATTTACATTAAAAAAACTATATAATTGGAGCCATTCACAAAATACGTGATACATTTTTCACGAACTTTTAACTCCCCCCCTCCCCCCTTAACTGTGTGATGCTTTTTCCATTATTCTTTATTGATAGACCCCCACCCTCTCCTGAACGTATCACGTATTTTGTGAATGACTCTTATTTACAAATTTATTTGGGAGTTGATTTAGTTTTTAAAATTCCCGAATAAAGTATTCATATCAAAGCTATGGGCTCCTTAGAAGTCCTTCCCATAATCCAAAATGTCCTTTTTAGTCATTATGGGAATTTTCCTTTAATTTTATTTATTTCAGACGTGAAACAGGATTTTAGCACACTAAAGATCAATTATAAGTATAGTTTTGTCCTAATCCAGAACAACTACCTGAAAGGTAGAAATTCGTAAGCGGATCATAAATTCTAACTAAATAAGTGGTCTCAGAATGCAGTGCATTTTTTTTCTCGAATTTGCATGCATATCGCCCTCAAATTTTTTCGAAACCTCCCCCCCAAAAAATGCGTTTTAAAAAAATTATATTTAAAGGTTCCGCAAGCCCCATGAAGTTTAACACGTATTTCCCGTAAGAAAAAAAAGACGTTTTTGTAAACTTTATTCATAATCGTCAATATCAGGTGTATCGAGTTGAAACTCAACATTTCTTTTCACAATTAGCAAGAGAATACAAATAAAAATTTATTTTTTAAATATCACCTGCATAAGTCTGTTTTATAGGGTCCGCAAAAAACCCCATGAGAAATTGGGTTTGGCGAGTTTCTGGCGCTAATTATAATTTTTTTGCGTTTTTTTAAAATACAAACGGTTTATAATAAATAAAATAATACTTTATACTGATAACTAGAAGTTTATATAAATTGTTTAAACAATTTATTATTATTTTCAGCAATTTTCTCTTAGAATAGATTTAAAAAGTCGCGGTTTTTCCGAATTTCTCAACTTATTTTCAACTTTTTAATTAGAGCGAAGCAATAATCAATTAAATTTAACAGAAATAATTTATTATTATTTATAATAATATTCTCTCAGAATAATGCTAGAAAGTTGCAGTTTTTTCTAAAATTTTCCACTTTTTATCGAATTTTCAATTAGATTGAGGTAATAATTAATTCAAGTTAACAAAAATAATTACTTAAACAATTGACAATTATTTTTATTAATATTCTCTTTCAATAATGCTAGAAGTTTGCGGTTTTTTTCTGAAATATTCCCATTTTTGTTCACTTTTCGCTTAGAGTGACTCAATAATTAGTGAAATTTAATAAATATAATTCTTTAAACAAACTATTGTTTATAACTATCTTCTCCTATAGCAATGTTATAAGATAGTTGAGGCTTTTTCTGAAATTGTCCTCTTTTTGTCAACTTTTTACTTTGTGAGGTAATAACTAATGCAAGTTAACAAGCATAATTGTTTAAACAGTTTATTATTGATTATAACTGTCTTCTTTTAGATAATTAGAAAGTTGCGTTTTTTCTGAATTTTTTTACTTTGCTTTGTCTTTTTAGTTATGAACACATAATAAATAAACACTCAAAAAAAAACTCTGGTTGAACCAACCAGAATTCTGGTTAATTCAACTAGACTAGAGTGTGAAATATGCCCTTACTATAAATTCTGGTTGAAAGTATCAGAATTTTCTGGTTAATGTTACCAGAATTTCTGGTAAGGTTAACCAGAAATCTTCACCAGACAGTTTTCTGGTAGCTTAGGAATACAACGTTCTAGTCAACATAACCAGATATTCTGGTAAACTTAAGCAGATGTTCTGGTAAGCTTAATCGGATTTTCTGGTAGCCATCGATTCTCGACTATCGAATTTCGATACTTTTCTATCTTCATGAACTCTTTCTAACCCCTTCTGAAATTACATATGGACTGCGTCCCAAAGAAAATAATCTAACAAAAGTTTCCGAAAACAGAGTGCAGCAACTATATTCTTCGAATTCTCGAACATTCACTTTTGGTTAATTTATTGTCTACAATGTTAATATTTTCGAGAATATTTTTCAAAGACACCCAAAAAATATGTGATTGGTTTGGTAGCATCCCTGTACCACTGGTGTTTAGACAGATAACGCGCAGTTTTTTCTTATATAACACAACTAAATTCACGCTTCACTATAATTAGTTATACTTATATAACTGAAAATACAATATTAACAAATCGCGATTGTTCGCGAATTGGACTTTTTCGACAAAGCGTCACTTGACACATCCAGCAACACGACATGCTATATATATATATATATATCACATTATGTAGCCGTCGGGTAGTTCTAATTTTTGCTTACAATATAGCCTGGTCAAGGGGTTAAAACTATTGGAAGTTTTGCTGTAGAGAATTAAAAATAATTATAGAATTATTCAAGTAAACGTAATAGGACTCAAAAAAATTCAAAAGAAGGCAAGAAAATTCAAAAGAATTCATGTGAATTAAAAACATATTAAACCTAACAGTCGAAGAACAGAGGTTGACATTTAAAAGTGCAACATATCTATATATAACGTTCAATCATTACTCGTAGACTTTTGTTCCTTGTATGCAAATCTGAACGCGATCTGTCTTATCACATCAGGTTTTAAGATGATTGATATTTAGTCATTTTCGGAAAGTCATATCGAATAAACCCAATATTAACAAGGCTTAAATTAATCTTAAATCTTGCATTTTAAGATGGAAATAATAATAAACATTATGACAAAATTTTATTCTAAGCACAGTTTTCATTTTTCTGAAATTAGACTCGCACCCGCGCGCCGCGCATACGAAGGCAACGAAAATGCATGTAGATGTACAGCACTTTGGACACAATTTTTTCATAAGTTTGGTTATTTCTATGATTCTTCAAATTGACCCAAGATCAATCATGTCAAAAGCCTCACGTGATAGAAAGAATTTCGCTTTCAGATTCGGATTCAAAAAATCTACGCGAAATAATACGTCTCATCCGTGTTGCACTTTTAATGTCGACCCGTGAAATTGACAAAAAATTAATTGAATTCGGTAGAATCAAAGTGAATTTAGAAGAATTCAATATGTGGAACGTAGAATTCGAGTTTTTTAACTGAGAATAATAAACTAATCCAATCAATTTCTGTTCTCTTTCTTAAATTTACAATTAAACAATTTTTTTTGATTAAAAAAAAAATTTTGCCTTATTGAAAACTTTTGTAAAATATACAAAAACATGTTTTTTGGATTGATTCGAACCTGAAATTGAGTCACCTTGAACCAAAGAAACATGTTATTATTTCTTATCCATGGGAAACATTTTTTTCGTGGTGTTTATAACGTTCGAAAATCGCAAAAAAAGATATGAAATCCCAAAAATCCTAATTCACGACAAACCTTTTTTTCCGCAAAAGAAAAATAAAAAAATGTTTCTTTGGTTCAAGCTGAATCAATTTCAGTTTCGACATATTCAACTTTTTTTTTAAATGTGTGCATATGACTCAATCAAAAAAAAAACATGTTTTTGCACATTTTCAAAAAAATTGTAACTGAGCAAGAAATTTATTTTTAACTTTCGCAATTTTAAATTTTCAACGAGTAAGATAATTTTTGAACAAAATAGTTGAATTGTTGAACTAAAAACAACAGTTTTTAACCAAAAATCGAATAGTTATATTTTCGTTTCAAAAAATTAATTTTCAATTGAAAAAACTGAATTTTCTCCCAAATTGTTGAATTTTCTACAATGCAGTTAATTTTTCAACACGAAAATATGAATTAATAATTAAGAAGTTAATTTTCAACCAAACATTACAATTGTTAGTTAAAAAACCTACTTTTTAAGAAACAAGAAAAAACTTTAACTAAAATGATGAATCACCAAAATACTGAATTTTCCAGAGAAAATTCAAATTTTCTACAAAACAGTTGAATCTTTAACCCAAAAACACGTATTTTCAACAAGAGTTGAGTTTTCAACCAAAAAAGATTTTTTAGCCAATGAAGAAAAAAAATTGTATTCAAAATGTCGAATTTTAAAACAAGAAGATCATTTTTCTACAAAAAAGGACGAATTCTTAACAGATTACATAAATTTTTAACCAAATATTTGAATTTTCAAAATAAAAAAGATCAACTTTGAACCAAAAATGGAATTGCTACATTTTCATTTCAAGAAATTAATTTTCAAATGAAAAAACCAATTTTCTACCTATTTATTGAATTTTCGTGCAAAAAAAGTACTTTCTATAATACACTCGAATTTTTAACTCAAAAATATAAGCTTTCAATACAAAAAATAATTTTCAATCAAAAATTGCAATTTTCAGTTTGAAAAAGTGCATTTTTAACAAAGTAGTTTGATTTTCAACCAAAAAGACAGCTTTTCAACAAAATAAATATATTTTCAACCCAATAGTTACATTCTTAACCAACTTTCTACCAAAAAATATAACTTTTGAACGAAATTTGAACATGCAACCAAATAGTTGAATTTCCAACTAAAAAAGATCAATTTTCAAACACAAATGGAATAGTTCAATTGTGAGTTTAAAAATAGCTATTTGTGATACAAGTGCGCAAAATAGGCGATTGCCAACGAGTGTAAATTTGTCAGCATGAGCCGGAGGCTCGAAGCACGAGTCGGAGGTTAGCGCACGAGCGAAGCGAGTGCGAAAACGAGGACGAGTGCGAAGAGCTGAAGGCGAATGCTGAAATCACACGAGTCAGCAATTGCCTGTGCGCACGTGTGTCACACGCTATTTTTTGCAACAACCTTCCGAGAAAGTTGTACTAAGAGAAAGACAAAGGAAGAATATTTACAGTTGCGGGGGGG
>CAKNYM010048909.1:43616-77771 GCA_932195095.1 Andricus curvator
ACGCGGCGATACCCTCAGCGGAACGATAACAAATTCTAAAAATACGAAATTTTAATTAAATTAAATATATGAAAATAACTAATATACTATCTGGTGGAGTACACTCTTCACCAGTTTGATTCGAATCTTTATTTAAGTCCATCTTCTTTTGACAATGAGAAGGGAAATTTCACTTCACTCTAAACACGTCGACTTTAACCTCGCACCTGTCATCAGCTGTTCGCTTGAACACTGAGCGCTGCTGTTGCTACGTTGCCCCCGAATTGTCGCGATGCGGAAAGTTGCTTATCTGCAAAGTGCGCATGCGCGTATATTCTGCCGATGTGGAAAGTATATAAGAATCGAACTGCGCATGCGCCAATATCATTCCCGCATTGTTATCCGGAATGAGTCACTTTGCATATAATTTTGCTATATGGAACGGAGTACTTTCGAGGTGGGTGTTGCAAAAAATTAATTTTCAACAAAAAAAAGTTTCAACAATAGTTAAATTTTCAAGTAAAAATTAAAAAAAATTAAAAATTGCTCAAGTTAGAACATTTAAAATTGCAGTTGATGAGTTTGGAATATTCCATTTTTTAATTAGGTATTTAACTTTGTACATTTCAAATAAAATGTATTAATCTTCTAATAATTATTTAAAAAATAATATATATTTTTAATTGTTCCAATTTCATATTGGATAATAACTTCTGCCTGCAGTTTTCACATTTTCAACTTGCTTTAAAATGTTTCATCTTCAAATTTGTTTAAGAGTATTTATTTGTAATGGTCTGAACTTGGAACGTGTACCTTATTTATTCTTAAATAATTTATTTAAGTGCTATAATTGCTTTAATTATTATTCAATAATGGGTACAGTTTCAAATATCGTATATTTAAAGAGAAAAGGGGAAAAGGGGGAAGTATTTTGAGAATAGGGGGAAAAAGGGGAATTTCAAGAAAAAAGGGGAAACTAAGAAAAACAGGGGAAGACTGTGCACCCTGATATCAATTTCTCGGAACCGAATATTTTTTTTTTTAAACAGTTTTTATTCTCCTTCAGCATCCCCATATCTTATGAGAAAAATTTTATTTGTGCAAAAAATTTAAATTTAAATCACAATTCAACGTTTGTCTCATCTTAAAATAGTGATTTCGATTTTGCATTTGATATATTATTACGATGTTTAAACTATTTTTTATTTATATATCAGTTATGTAAATGAATGTTGCGTTTTAAATAAAGTGAGATGATAATAAAATAAAATCAAAATTCCAAAACTTTCATTCGAAAACATTTTTTCAAGCCTTCATTTTCAATAATACAAAAGATGTACTTTTTAAAAATTGTAATTCAATTCATTTTATAATAATATACATATAAATTACTAATAATATAGGCTGTGTCTAGTCGTCCCGAAAAATTAGGGGAATTGGACCAATATTATTTATGTGACCAGTCACAGGGGTGCCTTTCCGCCCCCACGAGACGTTGGAAAAGGGGTAGGTGTTTCACCAACATTATTTCTATGGCGAATCACAGGGGTGCCTTCCCGCCCCCACCCGAAAATTTGGGACGACTAGCCAAGCTTATGAAAAATATTGCTCTAGTCATCCCGAATTTCGGGACGACGAGACACTGCGAATAATATATTTACTGTGTGAGTTAATACTTCTAAGAAAAATATTTTTCCCAAGCTCGTTACAAAATATTAGAAATCATCAGTAAGAGATTAATTAAAAAAAAATTAAGTAATTATTTATTATAATTTCTTAGCTGGCCACGTTTTTCTCAGAGAAACCGCTTGACCGTGAGTTTGTCAGAAAAATCTAAGCGGTTCCGTAGCTCACTTGACTAACACGTGCGCTAGATTTAGGTTTTAGGACAGGTTTTAGGTACTTAGGTAGGGTTCGATTCCCCAGCGGGGGCGATTTTTCCAAGCGTTTGAGCGTGCGATCATATGCGTAAGGCTCTGTGCGTGCAATTGTGTAAGAATAATCGTAAATTAAGTGCAGTAATAATCATATATAAAACAATTTTTTCCTTTTCAAATCGATAGACGTTTCACATCATTTTTGTTGTCGAAAGTTTCGAGCTAATCTATTTATAGATCGTGTATAGAATGCGTGCAGTGCATATATACATATACATATATGCGTTACAATGCGAAATCGGCAAAGTTACTCTTCACAGAAGTAAGGCGTACTACACGAAATAGTAACTCTTATTCTCCTGAGTGTGGACGGTTACCAACTGGTGCAGTGCATCCTACTATTTGTAATTGTTCATCCTACTCTTTTAAGAAGTCAGTTCAAATAACCTGAATGCGAAATAGCAATTTTAACAAAATTCACCGACGAAAAGCTGCGGTTCAATTTAAAATAGTTAGAGCTGCTGGTTCCCAGAGTTTTTTTTAACGATCCACTTTTTTCCGTGTAGATATTGTAAATAGTTCAGATTTAGTGAGAAATCATTTAAAATATTTAAGTAGAGATAAACTTATCTAAATTAAAAAATTTCAAATGAAGTAAAGAGAATTCAAAAAATTTAACAGAAGTCAAAGAAATTAAGAAAATTCAAGAAGAGCCTAAGATACGTTCCTCAAACCGAGAAGATCGCAATGTTTAGACGTTTTATTATAATATTGAACAGGAAATCTATTTTTAAAATAAGGATTTCAAAATTGTATACCCCGTAACAAAAATAATTTCGAGAATCAAAAACCATTAGAAGTTACTGGGTTTTCAAAAAAGGTTATTTATTAGTTCTTGACAGAAACAAATGAACTCTACCATAAAAAAATCTGTCCGCGGGTTCCCGATACGAAATGGCCAGGACTGTGATATGTTATAAAAAAGCTAAAACGAATATTAAATTATACGTGAAATTATTGAACAAAAAATACAAGTGACGTAGTTCGTGAGTGAATTTATGTATCCCAACCAAAACCAAAAGAAAAATCATGTTTTTTGTAGTTTTTCAAATACATATTTGATAACAATCTCTCTTAAACTGAATCAGTGAAATGGTCATTGGTTGAATGAGTATTTTAACTGGGTGAACTAGTAAGTGGCTCAACTAAAACAGCGTTACTGAATATACTAGTGACGCCAAATAATAGATTCAACCAGTAATATAGCGCTCCACGCGGCCAAGACATGAACCTCCAATCCAGTCGTCCGGTCCGCGCGTGTCGCCTCATTGCATTTAGCGGGTCCACGTGTTATTTAAAACTGTTGAAAACGGACTTTATTGTGTAATAGTGTTTGTGTTAGAAATATTTGGGGCCTAGCTGCAATAATCTGGGGATATAATATCTTTCGCTTGGAAATTTTTTTATTTTTTATTTTAAATGTTCAAGTTAATGTGAAATTTTATGGACAATTTTTCAGTATATTTCACTCAAATCCACTGCAGTAGCTTTAATTTATTCGTGCAATATTTTACTTAACTTCGGAAATTCCGGAAGCGAAAATTTGGCCACATTTGAAAACTTGTCAACATCATACATTTTTTTACAGCTTAACCAATCTGCTTATGAAAGTTATTTAAAAATACTATTTCAATACATTTTTCGTGGATTCAATCTGAACAGTGTCGTTTTTCAAATCTAACTTTAGAAATTTTAAACAGGGACCAAAACAGAAAATTGCATTTGCTTAATGTTGAAAAAAAATTTAATTTTTAATTTCCAGACGGCTCCAGACGTTTCACTACTGGCACTTCTGTTTGCCTTTTATTAACGAAACAGGCTGATTTTCAAACCAAAAATAGGAATTTTCAACAAAATATTTGAATTCTTAACCGTGAAAGATTTTTGAGTCAATAAAGAAAAATAATCGAAGCCAAAATGTAGAATTTTCAATCCAAACAGACGAATTTTCTGCAAAACAGTTTAGTTGCTAACCCAAAGATATGATTTTTTTTTAAAGTTTAATTTTCAACACAAAAATATGAATTTTCTACCAAAATAATTAAATTTTCAACTAAAAAATATAAATTATCAAGCAAAAATGAAATAGTTACATTTGCAGTGACAAATTTATTTCTAACTAAATGAAAACGAATTTTCAACAGAACAGTAAAACTTTGAACCATAGAAATGAATTTTGTACTAAAATAATGAGTCTTTGACCACAACAACGTATTTCTCATTAGGATGAGAATGTAAAAATGTTAACCAAACAGTTGAATTCTCAACGGAAAAATAAATTTTCTAGTCAAAAAGATTAATTTTTAACAAAATACATGAATTTTCATTTAAAAAACTTAAAATTAAAGAATTTTCAACCAAACATGGAATAGTTGAATTTTCGGTCAAAAAAATTAATTTTCAACACAAAAAAACGTAATTTTAATTAAAAACTGAAAAAATGTTTAGTCAATTATTAATTTTGAACCTTTCTAAGCATTTTGAAACGTTTCAAAAGAATACAACAATTTTATCAAAATTCCTAGGAAAACTAAAAATTATTTTTTTTTTGGTTTTAAAAATTAATTTAAAAAATATTTTGAAACATTTTTAAAAAATTTTCAAAATAGAATGTGCATAAATTAATGTCCCTAGCTTAAAATTGTTTAAAATTATATTATTATTTTTTATTATACCATTAAGCCATTTCCCTTTCGGGGTAGGCGTGATTTGCTCGGTTGGAAAATAGTAGTGTGTGGATGGGTATATAGGTATAAGGTAGATAGGTATATAGGTGTAAGGTATAGATATTTTAGATTGATCTAGAATTCTCGTGTTATTTATTTAAATGACACGTTCGTTCCGCAACACTGCGCTGACCCAGGTTGCTGATCAATCTCTCCAGCGATCACCCCAAGTGAAGAGCCTCACAAAATTGTTATGTGTGGCTCCCCACTTGGGCCCATTAGTATCCAAGGTCTTTGTTTCAGGCGTCATTCACTCGATTGTCACTCTGTTTACAAACTATTTGTCGCCACACTTTTCTGTCCTGGCATACTACTCTAGCTTCCTTCACGTCCATGCATTTTCTCATGCAAGCTCTCGTGTTTTTATGGCTTACGTCTCTTCGGATTAATGTCTCATTCACACATTCTAACCATTCTTTTGGCGGTCTACCTCTGGGCATTCTGCCATTTACTTTACCTTTATACAATTGTTTGGTCAGTCGTTCATCTTTCATTCTTTCAACATGTCCGAACCATCTTAACTGATTTCTTTCCCATATGTCAACTATTGTCTCTTTTGCACCACATTCTTTGAGGATTATTTCGTTTCTCACTTTGTCCATCAGTGTTTTCCCGCAAATTGTGCGCAGAAGTTTCATGCCAATCACGTTAATTTTACTATTATCCTTTTCTTGACAGGTCCATGTCTCGCTACCGTATAGTACAGTCGGTACAAATATAGAATTATGTATGGCCATTTTAGCTTTTCTTGATATGCTTTTATAACTGAGAATAGACCCAGCTCTACCGATAACCTTCTTAATCTCATTTATGCCCCTATCTAACTCCCCATCTATTTTTCCGTCGCTAGTGAATAGGCTACCCAGATATACGTACTTGTCAACTTGTTCTAATCTCTCATCATTTAGGACAATGTTGAACATTGTTTTCTCACTTTTTCCTTTAAACACCATGACCTTCGTTTTACTTACGTTAATTTTGAGTTTAAAATTTAAAGAAACATTAGAATTGATTTCTTAAAGTCTGTAATCCGATGTTAGAAAACTGGAATTTAGCTTAGAAAATAAGTGAACCCCTCGTTATTATTTTACTTTATACAAAAATAATATTTTGAATTGTATTAAAAATTAATTCAATTATTCTTGAAAATATTTTACCGATGGAAAGGAGATTAAAAATACGATAACTTTATTTTCATCATCAGTTTAATGATACTTCCATTTCATACAAATTAAGTGGGAGTTATAATACAAACTTAAGATATATACATCAATGTCTATATATGTGTCGTTCGTTAATCCGTAATCGAATCTATCTCTCGTTATATACTGTGCATTGAACTTGGCAAGTCGTTTGAATAAATAATTGTAAATCCCGTCGTTCGCTGCCAATTCTATCATCAGAAATTGGACCGCTCACGATGTGATTCGAGAAGAGCAATCGAGAAGTCGAGACACTGGTTTTTCTCTTTCAGAGCAAAACTTTTACAATTCATATTCTTCAACGCTCAACACTACTCAGCTCAACTTTCGAATTTTTAAAATTCGCTTCAGTCTCAGAGCCACTCAATTCCGCCATTATTCGAGAACGAGAAACAGAACAATTTCACCTCAAGCGTTTTGGCTTTTTTCTACTTTTCTTTTTCTCATAAGCCTAAGCGGAGACTAGTTTTCGATTTATCTCACCGTCGAGCCGTTTCTTAAGGGCAAATGTCAAACAATGATATCACTAATTACTGACTTTCTCTGCCTTATTATTTTTAAACCAAAGAAGGCAGAAAATAGTACAAGCAAAAGTCTCTAATTTGTGACTTTATAGTTTGTCATTTTCCCTTAAACAAATTGTTAGTGCGAAGACTTGCTCTAAAAAAAATACTTTCTTCAAATTCAAAAAGGACTCTAAATAAAAATTCCTTTATAAATTACGATATAATTTCGATACCCAGGATTGGATATTTAACTAATCCAATATATTAACATTGTCCTTTTCTTCAAAGAAGTTAAGAAATTATTTTAGCGAGTATCAGAATATTTTTCTTTGGTGTTTAGCAATATAAAAAGAGATTTAACGATTGCTTATCTTGGAAGGAAGTGCGAGTAGAATTCGCACGCTCGATTGAACTTTCTACGGTCATCAAACGTGTCCTTATTGCTTTTTATTTACTTCTATTCTAACTCGACTCGGAAAGCTTAATAATTTGTCGCAACTCGACGGCAAGAAAAATAAGGAATAAGGATTTGAGTTTGAATGTTTGGATTTCTTCTCACATCTTTTCTGAGTTATTCTCGATAGGCTCTAGCCAAAGCACAAACATACGTATCTTTATGCACAACCCACAATTTTTACTCGTTATCGTAAATGTAAATGTAAATTGTTGCCTTGCTTAAAATACATATTATACATACTCCTCTCTCTCCCTCATCATATTTTTATCATAAACATTATAACCATCCGCATCGTCGTAATTCTAATCGTTAACTTCGTCGACTTACTCTTTTTTTTTGCGTGTTTTTTTATGCTTTCTCGAAATATGCAAGTTCTCCAATAATAAAAACAAAGCGAGTAAAGGTAGGAACATAGAGGTTGACGTAATCTATCGGATAACAATAATAATCATTCATATGAGTGGTCACGTAGAATACACGATCCTCCAACACAGTCGACTTTCATTTTCTTCTTACAATTGAAATTTCGCGGCACAAATTCGTGAGGCCATGGCCATAACCTCTAATTTTGACGAGATAACGAATTTTTTGGAGCATCCTACAAACGTAGATAATTTTGTCGACTATGATAAACGTGCCACATATTACGTAATTACAAATAGTCAAGCGTATAAGAGAAGAACTTTCCCGAGAGGGCGTACAATTTTTCATTTCCGACGTTCCTTCCTTTACTAAATATATAATCCATTCTTTTTTTTTTACTTTAATTAATGAATATAATAATATATAGAGAATAAATTGCAAATACAACTATATATGGATAAACGAGCCTTTGTCAAGGGGAGCAATGCAGTCGTCGTCAATAAAAGAGTCACGGGTATATTTTTACGATATACCTTATTTAACGTTTCGCCATGTTCGCTTTAATCTTGATTTCCTTTCAATCAAATCGCCGCCTTGAGGAATTCGCTTCAAGGCTCTTTTGTCACGCTCACAGTCATCCAAATATTACACGTTCTTATAAAATAATAATCGTCGGTACGCGTCTTCACAATGGCCTACGGATTTCGTTATTTCATTTAATATTATTAAACTAGTACAATTCATTCTTTCCCCTTTCGCGAGTGCCATTTGATATGGGTATCTTGATAAAAAAAACCACGCTACTTTCTCTAAGCTGCCCTTTCTTGATCTCACTTTTTTTTGGGCAGAATTTCTGCGAATTCATAAAGTATAATTTAACGACTGGGATTATTTCCTAACTTAATTTACTAATACACATTTAATATGTTATAATTCAAGTACCTAAATAAATTTTTTCTGAGGTCAATCGAAAATACAAATTTCGAGAAAAAATTTAACCGAAGAGAACAATGCGACAGAGCTAAGTTTTTTGCAATCAGAGCCGGAAATGAAATTATAAATAAGTAAAATATTTAATAACAATTTACTAGGTAAATAAAAATTGGAAAGCTTCAACAACAAGCTTCAAAATAAAAAAAATAGTATAATTTGTAGGAATGACAATATTTGTTTTCCAGCTCTGTTTGCGACGTGGCCGATTTAAAGAATTACTATAAATCGTAATTTTATCGTCTAATATGTGTAGAGTAAAACAGAAGAAAAATATACATTGGGAGCTAGAAGAGTGGTGAGAGCTTGTATCACATGAGCGACGAGGGAATTGGGAATTATCGAATTGGTGCCACGGCACAAAAAATGCAAACGTCGTATATACGCACGTAATGTATTATATAATGTAGCATCACAGTCAAGATTGTAATATTACAACAACGAGCATGCATATTTCGTCTGCCGACTTTTGTTCTTCCGCAAATCACCATTAATTTTTTGTATTTATCTTCCGATTACCTTCTCCTTCCTCAAAAAGCTTGGAAGGAAAAAGAAACCCGAAACGCTACGAGGGGATAAAGAATTAAATCAAAATTTACTACTTAAAAAGAATTATTCTTCAAAAACTCTGAATTTCTTGGTCTTAGGAATATAAAACTCGTCATGTTTTAGAGAAACCTTTTGTTTGCTTCAGAATTAAAATTATTCAGTTCTGTGGATTATTTATTTAATTAAAAAAGCAAACGATATTATTGCACACCGTCGCGATGTTCCAATCCTAAAGTCATAGTTTTGATCATTTAAATTTCGCGTGTTAAAGATCTAACCACACTTAAACATAACCTCAAATTCGAAGGCCACTTCGACGATAAATTTATATTAGAAGACTTTATTCGACTATATTCAAAGCAGAAATTTAAGTAAAATAAAAAAAGCAAACAATATTATTGCACTTGATCGGTTCGTTTCAATCCTGAATTTTAAAGCGCGAAATTTAAAACAAAAAACTATATTTTCATATATGAAATTCAGAGTTTTCTTTAGAAAGGCAGGACGTAATTCGCACGCGATCGATTAATGAAATTTTTGCTTTTCGTGCATTTGGCCCTCTCGCGAAAAATCCTCATAGTATATATATATATATATATATATATATATATACACACATATATATATATATATACATATACACTTTTATCGTATGAATATTGTATTATGCATGTACTATATGTATATGTATGTAGTATGTTCTAGATATAGCAGGTATATGTATAATAAAATCGTATTGTTATTTTTGCTAAGATTGGCACTTGGATTCTCTTAAAATAAAAAGAGATATTTTTGATCTCCTCGAGGCGATTTTAATCGAAAACTGGACAAGTTCTTTTTGATCAAAATCGAGAAACCAGGAGGAGGAAACGCACCGGAAGATATTATCTGGAAAAGATATTTGTGCACAGAAAAAGTTTCTTTTTAATTGAGAAGGTGAAAATAGGTTCCAAATTGTGCAATCCAGAAATTCCTTTCAGTTCGATAAAAAAGGGGGAAAAAAATCAACTTTGACGAAAATGTAAGGTTTGAATTTATCGGTCATTTTCGTTCATAAGAAGATGAAGGTACAAGTGCACTTTGAAACTTCGGTTCACTGCTTGAGATTTCCTAAGAGAAATTGAAGGCTTTAATTTTCATGGCAGATCAAAGAAGTCCCTGAAATATTCTTTTCCTCAGTGTGCGAAGCCATGGGATCTTGGCACAATAGATTAGTTTCAGTTTAAATAAAATGCTTTGATTCCCAGATATGTTGTGTGGTATTTTTGTAGCGCCCTTCAAGTTGGTATGACGTGGTAACTATAACATTCTTTTTAAAAAGGAGCGTCCATCGATATATTGACAAAAATGAACGGGAGACGTACGGCACAGTGAAAAAAAAACAGAACAAGACAAACAAGCGTTGCTGTTTAACAATTTTTATTTGGCTTTTAAAAATAATTCGGCAACAAAAATATATTAATCGATCGCCAGCTTCTTTGTTAATCAAAGCCTTTTATCATTTTTTACGTGACATTTTTTTACAATTTTTCCTAACTAATTGTCGCATTACAACAATATTGATATCTAGTTTGTTAATAGTAGAGTTAAATATCACTGTGCCATACGAGTTGCGTTACAAAAACGGCAGTGCGATTAAAAATAGAAGACTTGTCAAATTAGTTATAAACCTGATTATTCTTGGATTTTTACTCGCAGAGCCGATAAGTGTCACTCGACTCTTTTATCTTGTCCCTTCAAAAGGCGACAGTTTGAAGCACTAAGTCGACATAGCATGCTGAGTAAAACCCATCGAAATCATTCATCATTAATTACTTAATTGAGCAGTATCATTTGAGAATAAAACGCAATAGCTAACGTCTAACTCTGAATCACTGTGCAGCAACAACAATGGGACATAATACTACGATATCTTAATGAAAATAAAAACTAAAGAAAAAAGGAGAAAACTTCAACGTATCATTGTAATAGAACGCACAAGAATTTGAATAATTCGGTAATATTATCCATACAATACCCCCTTATTATTGCTCACGATGATTGCCACCGTTAAACTCGTGCTGATTGCTACCGAGCTAAGTGATTTTCTAAATCCGTTAGTTTTACATTACTTGTCAAATTTTCTACGCACTTTCAATTTTCACTATCGATTTGCCATCTTTTTTGCAGCTGCACCACGAAAAAAATCCCAATTTGGTTCAAATAGTTAAGACAGAATGGAACTTGCTATATGTATTCTTTGTGCCCCAACAAAATTTTAGGATCGAATTAAAAAAAAATTTTATCTTGAAAATTAAAAATTTTGCAGGTTGCATCAAATTTGTCTGAAAATTAAATGTATTTTTTTAATTTGCGAGATACAGACAAAAGTCAAAAAGAAAAGTTGTTCCTTTCGAAGAGTTCTACAAAAAGTTCATGTTCCATTTTTCGATACTTGCACCAAAAAATTATTGAAAAACTGCCCACTTTTGTTTAAAACCTATATTTTCCAAAATAATCCAGATGATTAACATTTCCTTTTTGATTTTGATGGAGCGTTTTCCTCTTTATTCGAAAATCACCAAAAAATGTTAAAAAGTTGAAAATTAAGGAAATGACAAACCTTTTTTCTGCAAAGTCTTGTTTTTTCTTTAAAAAATATAACGAAATCTGGAAAAATGTTAAAAAGCAAAATTGTTCCTTTCGAAGAGTTTTATGAAAAGTTCCTGTTTCATGTTTCGATATTTTGTACAGTTTTTTTAAGCGTTTCCAAGGATATACATTTTCTAAAAATATTCAAAAATGGAAGAGGAACTTTTTGTAGAATTTTGTCATTTTGTTAATTTTCAAATTTTAATCCTTTTTTGTGGGTTTCAAAACAATGAAAAACTCCCCATGAGAGTCAAAAAGAACAAGTTAGTTATCTTCATTATTTAAAAATAAAAACGAATTTTCTACAAAAATTGTGCCCTTTTCAATTAAAAAAAAAAATTGAAAAATGTTTCGGTTCTCGATCTTGAAATGTTTCTTTTTGGTTACAAAGAACACACACACACACTCACCAACTTTTTTACTTTCTTAACAATTTGTGTCACAGTTAAATCGCTTCTACTATTTATGCCAAAATTAGAAACAGGTTGGAATTTATAGCTTTTGAAACCGGATCGTTTTATATACATAATTTTATGTAAATATCAAATTTAAGTTTTCTCTAACTTCTGAAATCGCAATCGAAGTGAGTCTTTTAATTTCTTTTGAGTTTTTTTTCTTATTCTTTAGTAATCACCTGCGAGTTCTAAAATTTTCGCGAATTAGTATTTGGGAAATATTTTTGAGAATATTCCCGTGAATAGGCACTAATATGTACAGAGAAAAAATACAAGTCTCATTTTTCTTAAATAAAAAATCATTACACTCATAAATTCTCAGAAGGAAGATTGATCGCGAATATTCTCGAAGACATTCCCTAAACCGAGACAAGTTTCGAACTTGCGGGTATTTATCCGAAGGGCGATAGTGTAATAGCGAAGTTACTAATAATTACATCAATAAGAATCATAACATGTATCATATCATATTACACGAACGAATAAAATGTAGAAGCGAAATATCGCGATCCTGTACATTATTTTCGGGTCGTCTTGAATCGACAAACACCTTGAACAACTATTAAGAAATCTAGCCTGACTTCCTTAATACAAAACCTGTTACGATGAGTGTTCCTATTATTATTAACCATTAATAACGTTGCGTTAAAAGCTAGTGTTAAAATTCATAAAATTTGTTATACTCTACACGATATACAAGAATTTTGGACACAAGAGCATCCTCTCGATCGTTGCTGTATGCGATCTTCAAGTAACTCTCGAATACATCAGTCGTAGTTACACTTTTCTCTCATTGCATTCAACCTTGAGTACTAGATCTGTCCACCTTTCTTTTCCTTTATTTTTTCTTTCCTTGCCTCGCTACCGATTCTTGGCCCGTTTTATATATTTAAATTCAATATTATCATTATTGCAACTTATACGAGCAGCGAATTCTTTCCTAGCGAAACACGATAACAGAAACAAAGAAAAAAACGAAAAAGCAAGGAAGAGCTCGATATTTTCAAAGCTTGATTCTCGTCGAAATAATATCTTTTGTGCTGGACGAGATTTTTTAAACGTATTAAAACTCAGATGGAATTGATATCGGATGATTTGAAATACGTGATATGCAATCGTACAGATGTGGACGTGAAAAACGGGAATAAAAAACCAAACTTAATTAAGCTCTAACCACTTTTAGAGTCTAAACAACAACTAATCTAAAAACTTTGAAGCACTTTTAGAAATTTCGCAGGAATCCACTTTTCTCACATTTACGTCTCTAGAATGTTTCGCAAATCTAAAATTATTTAAAGTTTTTTTTAAAAAACCCAAAAACATTATTGAGAAAAAAACTGCTCTGGGAACCTTCAACTAAGGTTACAACTAATAAGATAAATATCTAGACACGTTAACATTTTCAATGATATGACGAATCGCACTTTCGCGGTCACTTTATAAGAAACCTAGTTTTCTGCTCGCTAAAATATGTTTATTTTTTGATGGGAAAAATCTCTAAAGCAGAGTCCTGGACCGATTTTGTAGTTAAGCACATTTTAAAACTGGACGACACACTCTGGACGTGCGTGGTGTAAATAACTTACGTAGACTTTACAACTTTTTCATCTTTTTCTCTTCTTTACGATTGGACAGTCTTGGACGCGACGCAGCTTTCCTTTGAGGATGGAGTGTTTCAACGAGAATCGTCGGCCTTTCTGATTGTCATCAGACTTTGCTAATTGCACGTGAACGGACTGATATTGTCGAAGGATCGGTATGACACCAAAATCAAGAAGAAATCGCGCTTTTCCTTATTTTTACCGAGGATTATTTCCTTTTTATCGAGGATTGTTTCCATTTTACTAGGTTGATCGGAATTCGCCGCAACTCTCGTAGGCAAAATATCGTGAGCATTTTTCAGTCAACTCTGAGAGAGCCACGTCTTCGGTCAAATTTCAGGAATAATTTTAATCACGAGATTATCCTTTAAAGATGCCAAAGAAATGCGAGTTCTGCATGAACATCGAGACTGTGGTACTGACAACTGAGTAGAAGCGATGGACGAGAGGCGACTTTTTCAGCTTGTGTCAGTAGAGCTGATTTTCCTTCCCTTGGGGAATCGTGTTATTTACAATACAGTGTATATCGTATTCCTCGACCAGAGTCTTTAAGTAATTCAATTTCCCTCCCAAATAATCCTTCCGTGCACACCGCTGCTTGTAGACTAAGTCGTGATTCATTGTCTTGTAATCTTGCACAATTTGATTCTTTATCCTCTGAAATAAAAAGAAAGAGATTTACATTACATAGTTACTTATTAACTGTATATTCAATCAAGGTGGCTTTGAAGAACATGGAAAACTTCCACTTTCATTCGGAACAAAATTCGTATTACACACAAAATAGGTATTCAAAATATAATTACATCAAGTTGTTGATGATTTCCCTGAGCTTTAATTTCGTCGTATTTCCGCTTCCACTCAACATATCGAACTTGCACCGGGGTAACCAAGTCAAACAATTGTTTATATTCCGGATAAAGGGAGTTGAATTCTTCTTTGTATCGTCTCTTCTGCTCCAAGCTGCTTACCTTCGTGTAACAGCTGAAATTCACAAATAGAATGAGAAACTACTTTACTACCAGTTTTAATTTTGGAACGGTAGGACGCAAGTTTTCTGCAATATCCTTCCTAGTCCCTCTAAATTTTTAGTGACCAGAAGGCCACAAGCAATATAAACATTGTGCAAAACTTGCGCCCTTCAAGCCAAAACAAAGGGCATTAACTGCCCCAAGTCAGTGGAATTTGAAAAATCGAAATAATACGAAGGAAACAACTCACGTGAGGTAGTCAGGATATGCTTCATGGTGATTGGCAGCCTGAGCCGTTTGGGTAGAAGCGTTGTTGGTAACATTGCTGGAAGAATTGGGGCTTGTCGTAGGGTCAAAGGCGATTCCAGCAGGTCCGGAATTTTCGAGCCGGGCGTTGGTACTGTTTCCGTGGTTTCTCCGGTCGTCAGTACTGAGCTGGTGTTGTTGCGCGACGTGGTTCTGTTCATCTTCGCTATCACTGGCTGATAGACACAAACTTGCAGCAGGGTAGCTGCTACCACGAAGCACTTCGTTATTAGTTGTTCTTTCAGCAGAGTTGAGGCGACCCTGCTGCCTCTGGTTCCAGTTGTTGTTCTGCCCGGCAAACAAACTGCTTCCACTATTGCAAGTTCCACTATTACTACCGCTGATTACCTCGATACTATTAACACTACCCGAGACTCTCTCAGCACTACTAACTCGACTCTCGGCACTACTGATACGACTATCAGCACTATTGAAGCGACTATCTCCACTATTGACACGACTATCACCACTATAGACACGACTATCGCCACTATTAACACTACCACCAGCCGTCCTTCTGTTTTCTCCGTGGTTCACAAAAAGAGGTTCCGGTTTCCGATAATGAGATATCCGAGGTTTCTTCGTAGGTAAGCCGTCGTTACCCTCATAGTATCCTGGTCTCTTGGATTTTAGAACTGCTAGTGGTGGCGCTGTTATTGCCGGCGGTGATCCTGGATGAACGGAATTTGGAGACTGTCCACTCCCTGTACAAAAATTGGTTTTATTAGAAGAGAATTATGCTACAACTTCTGCTAGTGAAAGAGGTGAAACATTTGATTGGATCTCCGTGAAAATAAACAAAAGTGTTTCTAGGATTCTTGGCTAACTTTCTCCGTATGTTGGAAGTTTTTCTTACAAACCCACCTAAGTATTTAAAGAAATCCAGATCTCTGAATTTCAAAAATTTTCGAGATATTTTCGTAAAATTAGTATTCAATGCAAATATACATGACATTTTAATAAATTTGAAATATATGCGATTTGGATTTTACGAAAAGAAAAATTCTTCAAATCTAAGAGCCGTAATGAAAGTTTGCGTAATTAAAACGCCAATATTGAGGTTTTTTTAAAATGTGGCATTATGGTTTGGAGCAAAATTTAAATGGCAAGTACATTTTTTATTCTTAAAGGTTCAAAGTCATATAACATTTAAACAACTTTTGAAAATGACTATTCTGAATGTAATGTAAAATTGTAAATACAATTATATCATGATTTTGACCATTATTTTTTATGAAGCCTGGCTGCTGAATTAAAAAAATAAAAGAGAAGGAACCTTAATTATTATAGTATATTTTTAACACTAAAACTGACCACTGGATCCATCACTGGAACCGGGAGGCGTGAGGTTCTGAGGTTTCCTTCTTTTGAGAAGGGACTTTTCCTCCTCGGTGTAGTGAATCCAGTTGTCCCGAACATCATTCCACACAGCCCTTTTCAGGTGATAGGCGTTATCCCTGTTAAAGGCGATTTCCGTCAAATGCTCGAATAATTTACTACGATCCTTCTCTTTACAACCCTCTGGAAAAGCGAGTGAAAATTTGGTTAATTAACTTCAATTGATAGCCATATTTCCTAATAAAAAAAATGCTTACTAAGGACCTATGTTTAAATTAAAAATTAATTCTTACCCCTGTTTATACGTTCATAGATTTCAGGTTTCTTGTATGGCCTTAACGCAAGGAGGTGGATAAGCCTCTCTCTGTAAAAAAATATATAAATTACAAGTTAGAACAGTATTCCAGACATAGTTTCAAAGAAAGTTAGTTCTTCTGTCGACTTTTATCAGACTAAAGACTGCCACATTAGAAATATAGACATTAATAACACATACATTGGAAAGAGACATTAGAGGCTCGACATTAAAAATATGTGCATTAGAAACATGAACATTAAAATTGCGGACGTTAGAACCAAGACGAGTTCTGTCGTACTTTTATGCCTTCACTGAGACTCAATGGTTATGTAAAGGTCTACAGCGGTAATCACACGTCAATCTTTCTTGAGGCATTTAACATTCTAACAAACTTTCTTGAGGAGCGATTACCAAATTTGGAATTGTGGATAAAATTATAACAATTAAATAATCTTGAGTAATCGTTAAAATGTAAGATACACATTCCCGATCATTCCCCAGTCTGCAAAAATTTGTTTAAATTTAAATAATCCAAAAGAAACTGCAAATTAAAGCAGTTAAAATTAATTCGAAGCAATTAGAAGGTTTAATTCGAACGGCTTCCACATTAGGCATAGTCTCAAAATGGTAAAATATAAAAAAAGAAGCCTTCAATATTCTTAAATTATTTTAAATTGTAAACCTGAACAATTCTAAATGCACCATAAAAAATATATATCTATTTCAAAAGATTAATTTTTTGAAGTCTTTAATTAGAAATTATTCAATGTGAAACGTTTTCAATCAGTCAATGCCGTCTAATTATTAATATATGAATTTGGAATTAATTGGAAATTTAAAATAATTTATAAAACTTCAATCCTAAACTTACAATGGTTTAACTACACTTAAAAGGATTGCGATTTGAAACAGTACAATTTTGAGCCATTGCCATTTTCAACGTTTCAATTTGAAAATCGTTTAATTTTTGAACGGATAATAATTGTTAATTTTTGATTTTTAAAATATTTTATTAATTTATATTTACAGACTTGACACATTTTAAGAATCAAAATGGTTAAATATCACTTTTTTCATATTTAACTGTTCAAGCCTTCAAACTTATTTAAAATTTATTTCATTTGAAAATTAACGATTACAATTATCAAAACTGAAAGATTTCATATTTGAAAATTTTACAAATTGAACTTTTCAATCTCAAAATAATTTCAAGCTGAACTCATTGAAGCTTAGACAGTTTCATGTGATATCAAATTTGAAGAGATTTAAAACGGGTTTCTACTAAAATATTTTAAAAAATCCAGTCAATAAATAAATTTACTGTCATTTCCCGGGTTTTCCCGACCTCAACAAATTTCCAGCTATTTGCTAGGTCCAGCGGACACCCAGCTAGTTATTTATTGATTAATGGAAGCACCAGATAATGTTAATTGATTGATAAAGATTTCTTAGATCTTGACCAAGAATAAGTAACTTAACGAAAGACAAAATTAAATTTTACCTGATTGGCGTACGCGTAATGTCTGGTAGTTGCTTTTCGGGTTTGCTTCGAACCGGAGGAGGAATACGGGAGATTGGTTTAGAAGAAGATGATGAAGTCGAGGACGAGAACCTGGACGAACTGGCACCGGAAGTTGAAATGCTTGGCGATTCCCGGTGTCTAACATTCGCAGGTAGAGGTGGTGGTGGTATCGTCCTCCCAGTTCCTTGCACCTTAACTTTTCGCCCGATATTCGGCCCGTTAGCTTTAATCATCCTCGTACTAAAAAAAAATATAAGTCAAATAAATTCTTTTGTTAATTTTAAATTAAAAATAGGCCGTGGCTACGTGTACCGAAATTTCGGTACAAATAGCTCAATTTTTTCGGTACAATTAAGGGAGATGGAAAAGGGGCTATTTGTACCGAAATTTCGGTACGTATAGCTGGATTTTTTCGGTACGCATAGACACTTCCTTAAGAATATCTTTTTGATATGGAATTGACTTATGACAAGCTCAAATAGTTTTCACGTTATCTTGCCAAATCGTGAAGGCTTAACATGTGTTATTTTTCTGTTGAACATGACAAAGTAAGTATAATTGCAGAGTCACAGAGTAATCAGCAGATCAAAGGTTGTAAATATGATAGTGAAAAAAAAGAAAAGAAAATTGACAAAACTTCAATTTCAACAAAAAATCTTGTTGATAACTAATCTCTTACTTTGGTAGTGAAAAGAAATTTTTTTATTAATAACAAGTCTAGTCAATGTTTAGTAGTGAATTTAAATATAGACCTCTGTCGATTATTTATAGTTTTGCATCACTGCATTATAAGAATGAATTAAAAGAGTGTTTCCATATTTTAAATTAATTGTCACATTATTTGAAAGGTTGTGATTAAAATTGATTTAAACGATATACAATTAAATCATAACTTACCATTTATTCTTATTATTTTCTTCGGCGACAGCCATACGATGCCTGGTAGTTTCGTAGACATCGTCATTGGCATGTATTCGCATTTTACTCGGTATAGCTCCCAGACTCTCCAGACTACTAAAATAATTGTTAAAAAATTTCTTCAAATAAAGTTATTATGTGCCTAACCAAAAACTTTATTTTTGAGAATAATATGAAAGCTTTTAATTAAAATTTCGCGCCACAGGGAGGTTCATGTTAAAGATTACGCCTAAAATACGGTAAGTGGTATTACAATACTTTTATTTATTTATTTGTTTATAATTAGCATAAATAATTTTACATTATATTACTGTGAAAATACTTACCCTGGTCCAGTTTGCTGTATACATTCGAAGCCGCCCTGGGGACCCTCAATGTCTTGATTACCGGAAAGGCTGAAGGTAAAATTCGCGGTTCCATGGCTGGATTGTGAGGATGGAAAGGAGAGTCGCTGAAATCAAACAAAGCAAAAAGTAATTTAATACAAAGTTGCAATTTTACTTCTCTCTAGTAGTCTAGTGCAGCTAGACTTAATGCAATTAGAATATAAATTAAACCTAAATAAGTCGAATTTACGAAACATTGTCGAATGTTTAAAAGTAATTTTCGTTTCAGTAATTATTATTCAGATTAATAAAAGACAAGAGGATTTTCAGTTCCAATATGGCCTACCGATCAGCTGGATAGCTGGAGAGACAACAAAGAATCAAATGCATGGGACCGCATGGGACTAAACATTAGTTTTTTAATATCTACACAACAAAAATTTCTCACAATAAGTGTATTTAGAAATCAGTTTTTATCTTTCGGCAACTATTTGATAAAATATTAAAATTAATATAAAAAAAATCGATTTTATTATTTCAATAAATAGTTTTAATTCAAAAACAAAAACTAATTTCCCCATACACGTATCGTGGCAAATTATTTTTGACGAATATATTTTAAAAATACTGTCTAGTCCTATGCATTGGATGCCTTTGTTTTCCCTCCAGCTATCCTACGCCATATTAGTTTGACGTCACAAGTGAAAAGGCCTAATTAGGTATCATGGAGAATAGACATAAGGAGACCAAAGTAGTGTAACCGAATGTGAGCACATTTTTGTTGTATGAAAATGGTTACAATACTTCCCGTTCCCGGGTCTGGCGCTAGTGTCGCACGGGTATTGAATGGTAGCTGTCTGTTGACATTGACACATTTTGAATTATTGACGATTGCGATATGTGATTTATAGAGATAAATTGTGATTGACATAAAAAAGATTTAAATAATTTTATCCACCGCGAAAAAGCTTTTTTTGAAGTGTGTGAAATTGTCTCGGAAATTGTAGAGATCCTGCTACTTTTGAATAATTGCGCGAACAAATTGACATAACCTTCGCGGTATAAATATTTGAATAGAGAATAATTAAGATTTTGATTTCAACGTGAAAGTCAGGATTATTGTATTTTATAAATATTGAATTTTTCATCAGTATGAAATGCACCAACGGTTTCCTTTAAAATTTAGTTCCATTGTATTCATATCCGGGGTTTTGATGTTGTTAAAAGTTCAAATTTTTCTCTCTTCAATCCTCAGCACCAGGTTGAAGCAAAATACAAAAGAATATATATTTTTTGGTATCTTTCCAGAATTCAACAAGGAAAAGCGGGTTAAAAAGTAAAATAAGAAAATGTGCAGGATTCTCTACATGACTCACAAATTGTTTAAACCATTTAGGAATTTTGTATTTATGTTTGAGCCTCGAGGTTATATTTACACGGACCATGACGGCGGCCATCGTTACCCGTACCACACTAGCGCCGCGCTCGAGAAGATCTAGCATTTCGATGCGTTATTGTACATCCGACAGAAAAATGCTCGTTTTTGGTGACGTCAATGTACAGGACTTTGGGCTCCTTATGTCTATTCTCCATGTTAGGTATTTTCACTTCAACCATCAGCTAACTTCACTTCGTTGAGTGCTGAGGGGAAAACAATGGACCAAATGCATGGGACAAAAATTTATTTTTGTAATATCTTCATAATGAATAATAACTATTAACATTGTATTATTTGATTAAATAGTTCTTAATAAATAAAAACTATTTTTCAAATACACTTATATAGAAAAAATTAGTTTTTACGAAGATATTAAGAAAATAGGGCAAAAATGGAGCGTATCCCATGCATTTGATCCATTGTTTTCCCCTCAGCACTCAACGAAGTGAAGTTAGCTGACTATGAAGTGAAAATGCCTAATTATAGTCTAATAATTAAGCATTCTCAGTTCCAATATGGCCGACTGATAAGCTAGCTGGATAGCTGAAGGGACAACAATCTGCAACAACATACCATAATACTTAGCGTATGGGGCACAACTTTATTATTTTTTAAATCTTCGTAAAAATAATTTTTCACGTAGAGTATATTTTGAAACGAACTGCCTCGTCGTCCCGAAATTCGGGATGAGTAGTCAAATCTTTTTCATACGCTTGGCTATAGTCGTCCCGAATTTTCGGTCCTCTTTTCCAACTGCCTCAATTTTTCGGGACGATTAGACGCAGCCATTTGGAAATTAGTTTTTATTTTTAATGCACAATCTAATGATTCTAATGAAATAATAAAATCGATCAGTTTTTAAATCAATTTTATTATTTCATTAGATGGTGCCACGATGGTGCATTAAAAAGGAAAACTAATTTCCAAATACATTTATGGTGAGAAATTATTTTTTACTAAGATATTACCAAAATAAAATTAAGTGCCATGCACTTTCTTGTACCTCCAGCTATCGGACGCCTTTTAAAAGTGACATTAAAAATTTGAGGTGGTTATGTCGCGAAATTTGTAATTTAAAACTTGAATTCCATTATAAATTTGAATGGAATATTTAAAATTGGAATTTTAAAAAGATTGAATCGCATAGTAAGAAACTTTGCAGTATTTTTTCTCTTGTATTTTCTTTGCACCAGAATTCTGGAAACGAGAAAGTATAATTTGTTCGAGGATAAACACATTTCTCGTCATTCGGAGTGCCAAGGGGAAGAGGTAACCCGATATCTACATATGGTTCAGCGACGATAGTACTACAGCAAGCCTGTAGAAACTCATAATTCTCCACTATCGTGTCCCTTAATACAGATACAAGGGTGAAGTATAAAGGGTCTTCGCGGTATTCAAAGATAATCCGTGGGACTCAGAATGGTAATATAAAGTGTCATATAGCACGTGCGCCGAGTCAAAGGATTGCAGGGAAAATCTCAGTAATAATGTGTGATGTGTAATGCTTCACCCAGTCGCTTAATTATCACCATTCTTGGCACATACGCGCAGATTAAGGGACGATTGATTAAGAAGGTAGACTGAAAGTTGAACGCAGTTACAAAGAGTAATTATTAAAAAAAAAAATCTGATGTATCTTTAAATTTAAAGGTTATGTTTGAGTGTGGCCTCAGCGTTCTCCCGCGAAATTTAAACTGCAAGGTCTTCTCGATTAGACAGGAAGTTAAATAGCCGTGATCAAATAGCAGAACAATGAGCAATTAGAATCTTTTCAGTTGGAAATTAGAAGCAGGAAGAGTGAGACTTTTCTTTAGATAATACGGAGGTGAAAGACTTGATTTTGAAATCAATCAATAGAGCAAGCAAGATAACTTATTATATTAAAATCCGATAATTACGGACTGGCTAAATTAAAGCAGACTCAATTATGAGACCGGAAGACTTTCGATCCTCGACGAAGGATAATAATGTACAATCGAGAAATCTGGGGGAATAGAAAGTAACTTCGATAGTCGAAAACTCAATGGAGCTTTCGTATGATCAATCACGTGATCTCAGAAGAATGCAAGTGTATATATATATATATATATAATATGTACATGTGTGTGTGTATAGTTGGCAACTCGAGCTCGCGGATATTCCTGCTTTCGCAAGATCGAGTGCATCGAGCGAGCCCGCCGTTAAAGTCCTTCCTTTTTCGTTCAAAGAGAGCTGGTTTTGCAATATGTTAGCGGGCTGGCATTGCCATGACATTTGAAGATCTGTTTCCCCAATTTTTTGTACCACCTAACTACGCTCGTGAATTTGGCTTTTTTTTAACAGACATTAATTCAAGGTACGTCGAGTATTACAAACTTAGAGTTGCTTTAAAAATATATAAGGTACTAAATAAGTTATTAATGTGCTTTTGTAATAATTTTTTAAAAGAAGTCAAGTCGCGGATGAGTTCAACATGAAAATTGAATTAAGCCCGGTTTATTTAAATTTCACAGTTAAGGACAACGAAAAGTATTCAGTTCCTGGGTCATTTCACATGGTTGATTTATGTATCGCTTAGTCGAATCTTCCGTACACGTGCAGGCTTGAGAAAAAGGGAAGAGGACCAGAAGCAACCATTTTTTGAAAAACGAAAACAATTCATAAGAGAACATTTAGGAGATATTTATTTTCCGGTACAGGATTTCCATCATCTTCATTCTTTAATTACAAAAAAATATTATTTAAATTTCGCACCACGAAGAATTGTAATTTGGAGTGATTTGGAGATAAGGTATTTCATGTTGTGACGTCAGCTGGCTAGATGCATGTACGGCTGTACGCCAAGGACCAAGCAATAATACCAATTGCATAGGACGAAACTTAATTTCTTTTTATAACTTGGAAAAAAATTATTTTCACCATAAGGTATTCCGATATTAATTTGAAATTTTAAAAAGCTTTTTAGTTCAATAATAAAATCGTTACCAATTTTTTAAAATCGATTTCATTGTTTAATTGAAGAGCCTTTGAAAAATAAAAAAATAATGTCCCAATACACTTATGGTGAAAATTCATTTTTTTTCGTGCAGGCATCTTGGATTTCCCCCACCCAGACTTAAATACATAATTAGGCATTTTCACTTCAACAACCAGCTAACACTATTTTCTTGATATCTTAGTAAAAACTATTTTTTTCTATGTAAGTGTATTTTGAAATTAGTTTTTACTTTTGAAGAACTATTTAATGAAATAATAAAAATATAATAATTGTTATTCATTAGGAAGATATTACAAAAATAAAGATTTGTCCCATGCATTTGGTCTATTGTTTTCCCCTCAGCACTCAACGAAGTGAAGTTAGCTGGCGGTTGAAGTGAAAATACCTCATTATGTTATCAAATAGGCTATGAGCTATGGCGCGAAATTCAAATTGCAATTGAAGGTTGGGAAATTAAATGGGTTTAAAAATAAAATTGATCGAGAGAGCATTTAGTCGGATATGAAGTTAGCTTTACAGCTACAATATTAGATTTACAGGAACCGGTTGAAAGGGACTCGAGGCTGATCACCTGATCTTTAATTGAACGTTGCGTTGGTGGCGAACTCGGGGGCAGCTTCCACTGTTCGACCGATGTCAACCCGTATAGCAGTATGGCACGCAGAACTCAGATAACCCAGCTACCCACGTTCGGACTTAGTCTATCAAGAACCAGCCTTTCGAAATAAATGTACTTACTTCTACTACTCGAAAAAACCACAATGCTTGCAATATGCCCTCCTGAAAACCGCAATACACTCATTCCCTCGTGGGCTTTAATTTCACTTTGGGTCTTCTCAAATCATTTTATCACCACACAATCAAATTTCAGACTTGATTGCAGTAAAAAGTCAAAGACAATTCCAATGAATTTTACATTCAAATATAGAAAAACGATATCAAATTGTTGGAATCTGATTACTCCTAAGTGAAACCAAAATTACAATTTAAGCTTTGCGCTCAAAATTAGAGATTATGTTTAAGTGTGACACATGAACAAAGGTCTAGCATTCAAATCTACAAAAACTTGCTAAAAAAATCCGAATACTGCTAAATAAAAAAAGAGATTGTATTTTTAATACCACAAAGTGGTTATGTCTGACATTGGCATTACGATTCTGGCGCGAAATTCAAATTGCAATACGTTCTTTTTTCGATTTTAAAGTTAGTATCAGTATATTTAGACAATAAATTTGAATTGATATAATATTAAAGCTTCTGTTTTAATATAGGGAAGGCAAACAAGCGAGTGTGCATAAGTTATTGAAAAATGGAACGGCTGTTGGGGATCTGAACTATCAATACTCAAAGCTAATATATGTATAGCGCTCGCTTCGAAGCCCTTTGAGAGCGGCTTACATCGGTTGTTGGTAGTGTTTAGTTTTACGGAACTGATGTTGGAAATCCGATAACATTAAATATTCAATTCTATAATTTAATTTTAGGAAAGACATAAGACCGACAGTCTAATTTGATTTTTGATTTCAGAAAATAGAATTCAATACTATAAAGATTGATGTCCGACCAGCCACGTGTGCTTAAATTACAGGATTAATGTATGGGCGTCGATGCATTTGGCTGTTGCAATCGATTCTCCTGGATTATGAAAGAGCCAACCTTTTTCAGTATGGCTGTCGGTCCAAGTTTCTAATTTTTTATTCGTCAATTAACCCGGGCTACGTAGCAGCTCTAACGCGCATTTTCAACGGTATTGGCGTACGAGCGGTAAGGTTGGTGCCTCTCACTTGTACGTCGAAAAATAATAATATTCAGTATCGTGCCTCCCGTGAAACTCAAGTTACGTATAACCACCTCAATTTCACAACGCCTCTAAAAAGAATAGACACTTGATCGTGTTTTAAGTGTTACTTCACAGCGCTTTCCAAAATACGTCTAATAGATTCTTATTTCCATTTGCATATTCCATATATTAAAATAAACACGGTAATAACCCAATATTTATTTGTAAAAATCTTTTTTTTTAAGTGTGAAGATAACAGCAAATCTTGTAATTTTGAATTTCGCGCAAAAATCTTCAGGCAACACTTAGGCATAACTTCTATATTGAGATATCTGCTGTGCTTCGAATATTTTAGATATTTACCAACCACGAGACACTGATTGAATAAAAAAAAATGGTTTTCCCAATGAATAATTACTTTATCACTTTATGATTTGATTGGCAAGAACCATAGGCAAACCGAATTAGTATTCTCAGCCTGGAAAGGACCTAGACCCAGTATCAGTGAAGAATTGCCTAATACCTGCGGTAAGTAACGTTCGGAATTAGGTTAGAGAGTGACGAATCTAACCTTCGACTCGAATTGTCATACGATACTAGTTTTTACTCGTTTTGTTTTAATTCTTCGAAACATTGGGATTTTAATACTCTAGTAAGCATTGGCAAATATTGAGTCGATTTACTTATAATTAAAGTAAAATTTGCATTGCTCCGGTTTCCATTTCACTAATAGAATTCTTATCCAATCAAAGTATGCTGTCCTTTTTCATAATTGAAAGTTGGCGTTCCAAAAATGCACAGTGGAAATTTGAAAATTTATTAGGCGACAAAAACTTTTCTAAAAATCCAATTGTCTATTTAAAACCAAGAAATACTTGCACTCTAGATACGTAAGTACTGAATTGAGGCTTGAAAAGTATGATTGAAAAATATTATTAGGTTCCAAAAAATGGAGGCACATGTTTTTCTTTGAAGCGCAGGTTTTTTTATCTATGGACGGTAATTAAACACCCCAATTGTGAATTTCAGAAAAAAATTCTTTTTTAGTTATTGATTTGCTGAATCGACAGAGAAAAAAATTTCCAAGTGTCATTAAGTTCCGATAAAATGTAGTGGAAATTTCGAAAATCGCGTGCCTAAATGCCATTTCAGCAGACTGTGTGCGAACAATTTGCGCTCATGCGCAGTTTGAAGATGGCTTACTTTAGGCACTGGTGAAAAAGCTGCGCATGCGTGCGTTCAAGATGAGGTACTTTAGACACTGGCTGTAGGTAACTTTAAACACTGGTGTTGGTATCTTCTTGAAATAAATTTAAATTTAACTTGAACAAATATTTTAATGATTGAAGTTTTATTTTTAGCGTTTAGTAGCCCCCCCCCCAAAAAAAAAAGAGCATGAGCACCAAAATTTTTTTTAAGGCCATGTGAGCGTAACCTCAAATTTTATTTTTACATTTTTTTAAAAATCAACTTACGTTCACACGAAACGCGATATCGATTTGAAAATTTGGGAAACTAAATATGCAGTACTAAGAAACGCGGGTCTGCTCCTAAAATTTTTATGGGTATAAAAAAAAAATTTTTTATAAAAAAATTTTTTTTTGCTTTTTTCATAATTATAAAAATTTAGGACCAGACCCGCGTTTCTTGGTGCTTCATATTTAGTTTCCCAAAATTTCAAATCGATATCTCGTTTTGAGTGAACGTAAGTTGATTTTGAAAAAAATGTGAGGTTACGCTCACATGGCCTTAAATAATTTTTTTTTCAAACAAATTTTTTTCCAAATATTTTTTTCAAAATTTTTGTTTTCTAACATTTTTTTCCCCAAATTTTGTTTTCAAAAAAATTTCTTCACTCCACTCTATGCAATATAAAATTAGTATTTTTCGTTACCTTCTCCTAACACAACTTTTTCGCACGGGCGTTGCAAAAATAGCGTGTGTTACAGGTGCTAACCACCGTCTCGTGCTTCGAGCCTCTCCGGCTTATGCTGCAAAATTCACACTCGCACACAATCACCTATTTCGCGCACGTGTATCACAAATAACTATTATGATTTGAGTAATGGAAAAATATATATTACCCTAATACAGTCTGGACCGTTGGAGTTTTTATTATTAAAGGGAGGAAAATGATTTATTTCACGTTTTCAATAGGATATTGGAATGAAAAATATCACGGTATATTGTATTTAGTTTCAAATTAAGAAGAAGGAATGAAATATATAGGATAAGGTTGATAATTCATGACGACCAAAATGCAACAAGGTTATGACGCGCGCTTGCTTTTTCCAGTTCCACCAAAATGAACGGTTATGTTTAAGTGTGTCATTGAGTAATCAGTATTCTATCATTACGTCAGACTCAGTCGGTAGAGTTGAAATCTGCAGAGGTTTACTAAGTGGTGAAGACGAAAGCATTGTATGTACCTCTGTTTCGATGACATAACGTTGTCGGTGCACACACCCAGAAAAAGATTTGGTTGGATGAACAAAATTTTGGTTGAATCAACGCTAGGATATGGCTAATATAGACAACGAAATATTTGGTTGACCCAAGAAAATTTTGTAGATAGTAAAATTTGGTCGATTATACCGTATCCTTTGGTTGATCCAAGAGAATATTTTAGTTAATTCAAATATGTGTTTTTGCTTGTATAAGAAAAGATTTTGGTTGGATCAACCAGAACTTGTATTTCATCTAACCAGAAAGGACTCAGCACAATTTACATTGTAAATGGCTTATCATGGAATTATGTCATCTTGTGTGAATTATTTAGTAGTTTATTTAATTACTAAATATCACAAGACTAGATAATTCCACGGCAAGCCATTTGCAATCTAAATTGTGCAGTATCCTTTCTCTATTTGATTCAAAAATTTGTTCTTTTGTTTTATCGAAAACTTAATCATGCAATCTTAGGTGATAACACAGATTCAATTAATCTTGCGTATTTTTCACATAATGACTTAATTTCAATTGATTCTGTTTCCGGATTACTTATTTTGACAAGGATCAACCAGATGCAAACGGATTACACTTTTATGTTTTATTTGCGACGGACAAACTCTTAAATTCACGGTTAAGAGGATTGTCATTTGTCCCAAAATGATTCTTTTTGAAGCAAAAATTATCCTTACGCGACAAACTTCACCTAATTTTCCAGCCAAATAATTCTGTTTGTATACAAGATATTCACATGGTTCAAAACAAAATAGGCAAAAGGACAATGCTTTTGTTTCAGGCCGAATTTTTCTCTGGGTGCACCAAGTGCGCATACGTCCATCGCTTTTAAGATGCTTACAACAAAATATTGTCGTTGAATCAACCAAATCTTTTACTTGATTCTAGTAAAATGCTCTGTTAAATTATTTGGTAGATCCAACCAAAACATTTTTTTTGAATCAATAAAATATTTTCTAAAATCAACAAAACGATTCAACCAAAAACTTTGATTGATTGAAGCAAACGAACTTGGTCAACTGAATAAAAATTTTGTTCATTCAATCAAAGTTTTTTCCGAAATGAACCAAATGCGGTCAACAACCATTTTGTTGAATGAAGGGAATTTTCTCTGGGTGTATTTGTAGTGAGCAAATTGTGATAACTTTCTGATTTTCAAGTATAAAAATCACTTTTACAACTGTAGATTAATATTTGGTCTATTTCTCATTTTTTTTTCTTTCAGAAAGCAATATAATGGCCAAAATTGCAGCCATTGGTTCTAACAAAGTTCAAATTTTTGAAATTATATCTCGCATTTAATTTTTTTCTGCTGGATTGCGAAAATACTAATAAATAGTTCTAAAATGTCCTTCGCAATTGAAAAGCAAAATGGTAGCACAATGTTCTGTGACGTAATGATAGAATACCCAATTATAATTTTGACGCGAAATTTAAATTGCAGAACATTATACTGGTTATATTATACTATCAGTAAATATACCAGATAATGAAACAACTTTATGATTTTCCTTGAAAATCTTACATCGCCAGTTAGATAATTCTAAATTGGATGTCTCTTCTCTAAGTATAGAAAAGCATCTAGATTTCAGCTCCTATAAACTGAAAGTGGTCCAATTTAAGAAGTCAGTGGCTTCACAGAAACCACTTTCCCCTAATGTCCAACACGTGTTCTCTTTTCGTTCAAAGTTTAGAGCCCAAAAGAATCGTAACAATCACCTTAATTACTTTAACAAGACTTTCTCATTCTTATTATAGTGAATTATAACTATCGCTCCTAACTTTTTTTTGCTTGCTGGTTCAATCAGTGGAAATAACTAGCGTTCACATTCATTAATGTCAGCGCAGCATCTGATCTCCATTCCTGGAGCATTATTTCTTCTCTTATAAGATGGTGTGGGGCGATTTCATTGCCACTGCACCTCGTAAAAGATTCAAGAAAATGCAACCGTTTAACGTGAAAGTCCTTTGCGATCGTCTGTAGTATTCTTCAAAAGTTTTTGCTGTTTAATTCGTAAATAAGCTCTACCGAAACACGGTTAAGATTGTTTTTGTTTCTTGCAGCAATTTCTGTATACATATAATAAAGAAACAATTGGCAGATATCAATTGTTTTGTAAATGAATTACTGTAAGCTCTGGGTTGTAATTTTTATTACTTCTTATATCTTCGCCTACAGAAAGCGTTTTTACGCCCGGTAAATTCCGGGACATACTGACTTCGAGAACTTCGTTTATTTACATACTCATTTTAAAGCACTCTAGTCACTTCTGTAATTTATTATGACGCCTCCATTCAATATGAGTCTATGTGCTGACAGCGCCGTGTATGAGACTATGCGCTGTGTATAAGCATTGGATAGGGAATAGTCTCATACAGAGCGCTGTTAGCACATAGACTCATATTGAATGGAGGCGTCGATTTATTCCCCAGGCGGGACACGTTTTACGAGACACGTAGCGCCTGTCGTGACGTATGCTCCAAAGTTCACGGACTATCAGAATATTAAAGGGATCTTTTAAAAAGGGCGAGATTCAATAAAAACTTATACAGGGTCACTATTCTTTAATCTGAAACCAAATTCTTCACAGAATTCAAAAATATAAGACAAACTTATAGAAAGAAGAAAATCAAGTACTATAACGGGATAAAGCCTGCAGGGATCACAGCGCAAAAGGAGCTCAAAAAAGGGGAAACAGGGTGATTTTCTCACGAAAAAGTGGAAAATAGGGGAAAGATTAAAAATTTATTTTTATATGTCGAAAAGAACAAACAATCTTTTTATAAGAAATGTTATATTTTTAAATAATTTTCAATGATTTTTCAATGATTTCTGCCATTAAAGAATTTATTTTTAAAAATTGGATATACTTAGGTCGTTGGAAATCCATTCAGTAATATAAAAAAGTCCAAGAAAAAAATAAAATTAGTTAAATACACAATTTTAAGATGTTTAAATTCGTTCTCATGAATATTTCTTTCCAAGATGTGTAATTTCTTCCTTACTATAATCAGTAGATACTTTCAATGTAATTTTAAAACTACACTCTTCAGTAGAGCGGAGTAAAAATGTTAAAATTAATCGAATCGTTTGAGCTGAGGGACAACAATCTGTGGTCCGACATCCAAAACAAGTGAAGAAAAAATGTTGAAATCGGTTAATATCTTCTGTTCTCTTTTTTAAATTTACAATTAAAAATGTTAAAAATTTTGAAAAAATTTTGCCTTATTTAAAATTTTTCGAAAATGTACAAAAACACGTTTTTTTGGATGATTCGAACCTGAAATTTCTTCAGCTTGAAGCAAAGAAACATGTTATTATTGTTTATTCATCGGAAACATGTTTTTTCGTATAACGTTCCAAAATGGCAAAAAAAAACGAAATCCCAAAAATCCTAAATCACGACAAAAGTTTTTTTTCCGAAAAAGCAAAATGATAAAATGTTTCTTTGGTTCAAGCTGAATAAATTTCAGGTTCGACATATTCAACTTTTTTTTTAATGTGTGCATATGACTTAATCCAAAAAAAAAACACGTTTTTGCTTATTTTCAAAAAAATTGTTACAAGTTTTTTTCCCCTCAGCTCCAAACATTTAATTTGCTTTAGCATTTTCACTCCGCCCTACTCTTCAGTGCTCTTAAATAAAAAATTGCTGAAGTTAGAACATTTAACATTGCAGTTGATGAATTTGGAATTTTCAGGGCTCAGAACTGCTCAAGCTTAAAAAAATAGTAAAATAGTAACCATACTTCTCTCAAAAAAGTAATTGAAAAGTGACAATAATGTGGCAAAAAAGTAACCAAAAAGAAAGATTTTTTTACCAAAGAAGACAAAGTTTCCACCAAAATTATGAATCTTCAACAAAAAAATGTATGTTTAAGAAAGTAGTTCAAGTTTTAACAAAATGGTTAAATTTTCTGACTAAAAAGATGAATTGTTAACGAAAAATGTATTAGTTAATATTATAACCAAAAAATATTTTAATTTAATATAAAAAATAGTAGAATTCATTCAAAAAAGACGATTTTCAACAAAATAGGTTATTTTTCAACCAAATTGTTCAGTTTTTAAGGCAAAAAGACCAATTTTTACAAAACACTTGAATTTTCAACCAGTAAATATGGATTTTCGACAAAAAAGTTATCTGCAAAAAAATAGTTGAATTTTCTACGGAAACAGGAGAATCTTTAACCGAAAAAGACGAATTTTCAACAAAATAAGTACATTTCTAACCACAAAAATGAATTTTCGAATAAAAGTATATGTTTTTAGACAAAAGGATGATTTTCAATCAATAAGATTCATTTTTTTACTGAAAAAGACGAATTTTAAACTAAAATGATGAAGTTTCAACAAAATAATGAGGTTTTAACAAAAATTGTTCAGCTTTTAACCGAATTTCAACCAAAGAAAATAAATTCTCATCAAAAAACATAATACGTAGTACGATATTTCAACAAAAAAGATTTAAATTTTAAATTAAAAACCAGCCATTTTAGCTAAATTGCATTTTTGATCAGGATTCATAATAATTCAAATGATAGCCCTTTTTATACATTTTACATACGAACTAATTATTATTTTATTGTTATTCCCTAATTTTCCCGGCTTTAAAGTGCCAAATTTCCTGAAAAATTTTGAATTTTTACATTTTTCACAAGTTTTTAAATAATACGATTAATGAATTAATTCATTTCGGGCAAAAAATGTAACCAAAAGTAACCTTTTCATAAAATAAGTAACTTTTTAGTAACAGCGGATCAAAAAAGTAACTAAGGTATTAAAAAGTAACCCGTTCCGAGCCCTGAATATTCCATTTTTTAATTAGGTAGGTATATGAAGTGTTCACCTTCTAATACTTATTTAAAAAGTACTATATATTTTCTAATGTTATTGGTACCTTATTTATTCGCAAGTCATTTATTTAAGTGCTATAATTGCTTTCATTATTGTTCAATAATGGGTACACTTACTAATTTCAGAGAATTTTCCGCGTAATTCAAATATTGTATTTTCAAATATCGTATATTTAAAGAGAAAAGGGGAAAAAGGGGAAGTTTTTGAGAATAGGGGAAAAAGTGGAATTTCAAGAAAAAAGGGTAAACTAAGAAAAAAAGGGGAAGACTGTGCACCCTGTCTGAATTGAAAGAAAAAAGAAGAAAAATTTCAATTTCACCCCGAAATTCCATTCTCACGCTTGCCACACTTAAATATAACCTCTAATTTCGAAATCACTGTCGCGCTAAATTCCAATTTTAGAATCAAATCCACATTATTGACTTTTCAATCATATTTAAATTGAAATTTTCAAACCAAACCTGAATTCCTGACTTTCCAATCGTATTTAAACGACAGTGTACAATACGATTGGGCAGTCAGGAACGTCAGGAATTCAGATTTGGTTTGAAAATTCTAATTTAAATATGATTGAAAAGTCAATAATGTGGATTTGATTCGAAAATTAGAATTTTCCGCAACAATGTAATCTGAATCAGAGGTTATGTTTAAGTGCAGCATGAACATTGTGGCGAGAAATTTAAATAGTGTGATTTTACTTTATAAACTTGTAGAGGGAATGCATTTTATAAAAGAAAATATAAGTTAACAGAATATTTGTAGTAAGAAAAATGCAGTAAGCACTTTTTCGAGTCTGTTGAATACTTGAATATGTGTAATATGGTTGAATATTAATTTGGTGGTAAACTTGAAGTCTCGGTAATATAAAAATTACGTTAAAAGTCTTTCTGCATCCTTGTAAATTATTAAATACTTTTATAATTTCCTACAAAATGGCAAATTACTTTGTTTTAATTTATATTCTAATCACTTTAGCATGAATGCACCCAAAACTTCATTACCGTACTCTGTACTCTAACAACTGTATTATCACCTCAGCCATGTCCCCTTTATAATTGAATGACTACTTTTTATAATCATAACGTGTCCACTTAAAAAAAAATTTAAGTACACCGAACTCTCGGTTTCAGTCTAGTTTCGGGGATTGCTTGCAAATAGCCTTGGCCACAAGTAGGGGGAATCCAAACGTAAACTATCAAGGCCGCCAGAACCGTTTCCAATTGGAATGCATGATATTGCGCAATATATTCGACTCAGTACTCGCGCACTGCCGCCCTTCCGAGGCGAGTGTCCTAACCGTCTCTCGCCCTGTGCGCTGAGAAACTGCGTGGGCCAGCAGTTCTAGGAAGGCCGAGACCGGGGGGACAGAATCCGAGAGTTGGGTATCTTTACTTCCTCGTTTTTGTCTATTCTTTCCCATCCGACAGCGTCAGGGTGGTCGCAAAAATTCATTTCCAAAATTCTATGACTTTCTTTCATCAATTTTTCATTTTTTTTGACATGTAATATTTATAATATATATATATATATATATATATATATATATATATATATATATATA